>JABJVR010000001.1:15617536-15656879 GCA_025773905.1 Chitala chitala | reverse complement strand
TATATGAAACGAATAAATTGTACAAACACTCATATATAACGCCCCGGTATATGTATTGTATCACTCAGAATAACAAACAAGGTTGTCAGTTACAGTTTTTTTTTTTTATAAGTCTGCAGTCTATTCCAATGTATTTTTATGCACGGAACTGCCCGCTTCAATGCTAATATGATGAATGATAGTTCGATGTGATGTATAAAAAAGAGGTGCGATCTCTACCGAGAATGTACCTCTATTACTACGATGTCAGATGCGAACCAGGCTTGGTAGTAGATGGGTATGCAACTAGAAGTGGCGCTTCCAGTTGCAAACTACTTATATTTGTGTGACTGGTGCTGTCAGCGCAACGGACACGCTTTAATTAATCGAAAACTAATCCAATGGTATACATGTGGATTCTCGGAAACGGATTTTGGACGTTCGGCTAAGTCGATTGATTTCTGTTTTGGAGCATGCAAGAGAGACGAAAAGCTGCTCTGTTTAGTACAACATCTTGTGAATTATAGGGGCACGGAAATGGATGTTGATGCATTGTGTATCGGGTTTCACGAGGGCGTCCGCCGCGTCTTTGCCCAGCTTCGAGGTCTATTTTGAGGCGAGTATGTTTCACCACCTGTTCATCCTCTTCAGACTCGGTTGTCTGACCGTTCCCGTGCTCTACCGAGCGCCTATCTGTGAGACATTGAGCCAAGGTCCAGAGTCATTTAGTTTAACGGTCTGTGCGCGACATTTTCCGGTTTTCTCCGTGGATTTCTAGGCTGTACGTTCTCCCGAGGATTCTAAACGTCTGTGCAACTTTAAGCCATGGCTGATGCTGGGCACCCAGACGACCGTCGAGATGATGCTGTCGAGGACGAATTTGGAGAAATTATCAAGAGTCGATGTGGTAGGAATTTACCGCCTTTAATTATATTAGTTGGTATTGTTTTGGAACGTTAACTACTCAAGACAACATCTTAATGTCCTAGTAGTAGTAGTAATAAAACAACAAATAAGAACAACTTTTTAAAGGTAATGTAGATAGGACATGCCTTTTACGTCTAGTGCATAAGGCGTTAGTCTGTAGTATTAAACCCGTTACCAATGAAAAGCACAGTCCGTCTGACCTGTCAGTCCAGGGAGTTAGTGACGATGCAAAAGTTTTAATATTCTAAGAGCAAGCGCTCTGTGGTATTTGAGAATATTGGCAGCAGATATCTTCACCTGGTGAAGGTATTTTTCTACACCAGGAATTCTCTAGACTACTGACAGTTTATCGATAATGTGTGACACGCCGTGCGTAGTGAACGCGTGACATCGCACCTCTAACTAACGCTATCAATAATTGATGGACTACATTAAAAGTAGACGTCGGGTCTATTTAAGTTGCGTTTGAAATAGGACGGGTCACTGACAGCTGTAAATAGCGACAGCTGGAGACTTTTTTCGGGGAGGGTGTTGAGATGGAGAAGATCTCACAGATCCAAGTTTGGAGTGGTTGTGTAATTTATCAGGTCTGTAAATGTAAATATAAGGATGAAGTAAGTGGTATAAACATGCATTTTGATCTATGGCATGAACCCGAAGAAAAAAGACGTGTGATCATTATAACTTAGTTAAACTTTAACAGTACAATGACCCTTTAGAAATCATGCATCAACTTTATTCTAAGTCGGTCAAAGTGTTCCAGCAGCTGTTTCTCCGACTGAAATTGCCAGCTGCTGTTCCACTGTACAGATTCACTCATTTAAATGCAGAGAGCCAGTCCACTTCACTACGGCCTCACAATGTAGATAAGACGACTCGATCAGCAGTCCACCTGGGTCGTGCGTGTGAAATAAATCTCCCACTTTAACGTACTGAATTTGGTAAAATAAGTAGTCTTGCACCTATCAAATAGTACATACAACCTCTGACATGTTTTATGTAGGAAAAAAATTGTGCAGTGATTTTAAATTACGATATAAACCTAATTAGATACCTAATTAGATTTTATTTCATAAGAATCCGTACATACCCACTGATTGGCTCTTTTTACCATTTTGTGTAGAGTTTTTTTTCAGTTATAACGACACAGAACGGATTTTATTATGCGCATTATAAATGGTATAGATGAATGAAACTGCGGTTCCTATAAGCAACGCTATAAGAAGGATTTACAATGTCCTTCAGATTGAGTTCTCAGAATGAGGGTAATTCCGCAGCCGCGGCGCCCGAGGTGCCGTAGTGTGACAGAATGTGTCTGAATCAGGAATGTGATCGCTATGAGTTCCCGTGGTACTGCGTGATAATGTGTGCTAGTTCGCACCCCCCCCCCCCACCCCCCTACGTGGTGTCACTCAGATCCCGCAAATCTCTTAAAAAATCTTCTGGAAAAAAGTTATGTGGATATATGTATATAGTGATGTACAGGCCAGTCTTTGCTGAAGTAGACTTGAATGCCAGTGAAATTTAGACTGTTTATATGTTCTTTTGCACGTTGACGGGGTGGAAATCTACATCTGCCAGTTTTGTTTTTGATGGTAATAAAAATAACAGTTTTTGTGCCGTGTTCATCGCAGCTGTTAGCTGGTTGTTTCATAAAATTGTCACTGACCAACGTGCCACAATCTAGTTTTATTGCGAAGTTTGCATAATTACAAGGATTTGTGGGGGCAAATAATAATAATAATAATAATAATTATTATTATTATTATTATTATTATTATTAAACAAATAAAGATGAGGAAGTGGATGGTAGGACCAATGAGAGCGCCTTAATATGATGGTATGTGCCCGCAGTCCAGTTTTTTTTTTTAGGGACTTTACATTCAAAACGTTACAACTGTTTCCACATTACACTATATACTGATTTTTTTTTCTGAAAGCAAATTGATAGTCCGACTCAAGTGTGGGGCTTTTTTTCATTTACAGTCTGATGATGAACAAAAGAAATATATTATTTTAAAGGAATTCCCTTAATTTCCACGGGCTGAATGGATATGCTGTCTCCACCTAGTTAGTAGTCATTACAGGTAAATAGTTCTACCGGAGCCTGACTTTGAAAAACACGAGCTTCAGATACAGCGTATAACGCGGTGTGGCGATCGGTTCTATTTGTACATTCGTGGATGTTGACACGATCCAAGAGCGCGCCAGGCGTAGCGATCACGTGACTGGCCAGGGATTGATCTTGCATTGACACAACGTGTTCAGCCTACCAGGGAGAAATATTGGTTTTGGTGAACTAAGGCCAGACTCTCCAGATCGGGGAGCTAATTTGTCTTTTCTCTCGCCCCCCGCGGTGCTGCCCGTGTATGTGCAATGAACTCCGCTACAATCTCCATGTGCTGGGTGGAATTTTTAAACATAGCGGCTCGATGACCATTTCAAGGTATATTGATAAAGTCTGGCTGTGCTTGAATGTGCATGCCAAATGATCTGAAGTGGTGAGATCTTGTTTACTGGGGATGCAAAAGCTGCTGCTGCCTCCACTACAACAGTAATATCATCGGTGTGGAGACTCCCCCTTCCCTGTTTATTTAATTTATTGTCGGTTTGTACTTTATTCGCTGGGGTCGTACAATATTGGTTTAGCATGCGGCTTTTCCATGTTTTTGTGCCGGGATGTAATTTTATACCCCCGTGTCCTGTATTTATTTGATTTTAATTCTGTTCACACACACAATGCTGCCTCAAGGCTTTCTCTGTCAACCTTTCTTCTTTAGTAATTTAATTTTTTAAATGACCATAGAAGTGTTTCCAGCGCAGCAACCACAGTAATTATAGAACTCGAACCTATCTGTTCTTGGAAAAGATGGCACGTCTTTGTGTGCGCATCCTGATTATTGAATAACTAAAGTTATGATTAACGTGCGTCAAGTGCTGCAGTGGACTAGCTGTGTTTTTAAAAGCAAGCTGTGCTCAATGCAAACAAACAGATTTTTCACAACTGCAAAAAGAGGTCCCCCACCACTTGCCTTCTTCCAATAATGGGGGGGTTGTGCTTTTGCCACAGTGTCCTGTGACCAAGGATTATAATGTGGACACAACTTGTGGCGTGTATGGGCAAGTTGTGTCGGCAATGAAGTCATGCCCTTGAAAACAAGAAAGAGCATCCGTGTCCTCTGAGGAGGACAGTGCAAGGGGTGCTGCTGTGTTCCAAAACTGCGTTTAGCAGACACCGATGAGGTGCACCACTGTGTAGCAAGAGGAATCCGGCTTGCAAATGGTGAGGTCAGACAGAGCCGAGGTGAGCGAAACAAGAGGGGCCTAGGTGTGACCAAGCTGACCTCCTCCTCCGAACACCTGGCAGGACGTATCTCTGGGCACTGAGGTCAAAGGGCACAGCTGGTGGATGCTCGAACAGCGAATGAGTAGGAGTCGCTCGCCCTTCGCCATGTTATCGATAAGCAAGCAAACAAGCCCTGGCATGCGTCCTTCAACCTGCTCTTTAATGGCCTAAGTCTGGGTGGTTTAGCTAATATCATTAGACTACACCAATAATGCTACTGTGATTTGTTAACATTCTCATCTGATTTCTGCATCCCATGATGCACTGTGTGTTCTTCCACTGTGTTGGGGTGCCATCCACAGCATTAACTCAGTGTTAAATGCTATGTCTTTCATTCTCCTCCCAGCACACCTCAGTCCTATAAAGCATTTTATAGGACTGTCTGGTGAGGCATAAATAGCCCCACAAACATATGTGAAATGCAGGTATTCCACGATAATTAAGATATATTACTAAATTTTGGTGGAACACTTCCAGATCCCTGCTGGCTCCATATTCTATTCAATTATATCCATGTTGTAAATTAAATATGTGTTTTCCTGGCAGCAGCAAACCATGTACATGAATTAAATTATTTTCATGTTGTTTTGGCAGCAAATGTACCTCAGTAGCCCGCCAAGCGATATTTTGTTGATTCATTTTTTTTTTTAACCATTTATTTATAACAATGATTTGTTCACTTCAGTGGTATAATGTCCTGTCACTGATTTTAGGGTGTGGAGATGTGTTTATGATTTAGCTGATGCCACAAAGCTGAAAGTTTTTATAGGTAAGTTTTTTTTTTTTTATTGTTTTGTTTTTAGGGCATTCAGTCACTGTGTTTTTATTGTGTTTTTGTCATGAGGGCTGCACATTGCTTGCGTCTCGTTTTAACCTGCTGGCGTCGTTAGAAAATAAGTCCCCAAGGCTGAAGTGCAGTGATTCAGTGAAATTACCCAGAAAAGGCTTTAATGTATGTGTTCTCACGTGAGAGTGCCTGCGCAGAGCATGTCTCGGCATCTGCGACGGCTTGCAGACGGGGCCAAAAATGCGATGGCAGCTAATGCTCACCTGATTTAATTTCAGCAGCTTTTATCTGCCCGGGTTTCCCATCTCCTTCGCTGTGAAGTAGATTAGCCAGTGAAGTGCTGTAAACTAGATTATGGAGGAAAGATAAAAGGGGAAAATGCCATCCATTGGCAGGGCAGGGAAGATTCTTTTTGTCTACCGTGTGTGCGTGTGTGTGCGTGTGCAAGCAGACATGTTATCCGCCCCTCACATGTGTGTGTTGCCAGTCCCACCTGTCATTTTCTGATGGGTCTGTTAGCTATGTGTGTCACCCAGGATGCTCTGCATGCTAGTAACACTTATGACTCTAATTGTGATTGAAGCTGACAAGCCGCCACGCTTACTACAAAACAGCAGGATCTCAATGACCCATTCAGGATTCATTGGCTTCTCGTTAAAAGGACAGATTCAAGCTGTAAGCGGAATGAATGGAAGGAGCAGGTAATTAAGATGCCATTTTGTCTGAAAGGTGCACCACAGTTCCTTTTTCCATGCTCAGTTGAAGAAGACATCAGGTTCTGGATTCAAAGGATGTTTTTGGTGCTGATAAAATAAATTTTCTTATATATGCTTGAAGGCTTTTACGATGGACCTCACATGGTGTGATCTTGTTTGTACTATTTCTGTTTGAGGATACGACACTGAGTGGCCACTTCGTTCCAGGGGTTGCTGTAAATACACAGTCAGCACACTTGTTATTATGGAGTAGTATTTTAGTAATTAGTACTTTTCTCTGGCACCATCTTCTCTGTTAGCCTCTGTGTGTCAGGATCCCTCATAAAGGTCACATGAAACTACACTCAGCCCATTCCCATCAGACTAATGGGCCTGGAGTGACCTGGGCCATGTGGTCTTGCTGCTGTTTACTTCTGGCTTCCTGAGTAATCCATGTGGACTGAGCACCACTTTTATCTGACTTGGAGGATTTCCTCTGTCCTAACGTGTTCCTGTGGAGTCCAGGGTCATAACCCTAAACCTCAATGTCTGGAGTCCTGCTGCTTTTACAGTACTCGGATTAATCAGTCCCGGAATTACCCCTCAAAATCTAAAGGAGGTGTCTACTATCAAATGAACCATTTCATAAAGAAATTAAGAGCCAGTTTTGAGGAGGAATGAGCACATACCGTGGAACCTTGAGGAGCGGAGCTGTGCACCCCTGCTGTGAAGTAACCTCCATCCAACAGCCAGACAACATTGGCACGTTTGATGTACTCCATCAGAAGCCTTTGATTCCACACTGGTTACACTCACGCATCGAAGCTTACTGTATGCAACCACAGGCCACTTAAATGTCTTTAAATTGCTGCTGAACACGCTTGTGGCAGAGTGGATCAGAAAATGCTGAAGTTGCTGTCTGCCTGACAACACTCAAAGAAGAGGAGTTGCGGGGCTGATTTGCCAAAAGATGACTGGACCGTTATCCCTGACTTCTGCAGTTTTTTTCTTTTTTTTTCTCTACTTTTCACATACACAGCTTTGATCGTTGCTTGTCTAATGTTGGGCGCAGCTCTGATAATCTTTTGAGCAACTGCTTGTTTCCTGTAGTCTATAATGGGAGGTGAACCTGAGGGATATCTAAGCCTTCCGGCATGCAGCTGGGCCTACAGCTCAGTGGCATGCTGATTTGCTGACTGGATAAACTGACACTCCCACCACAAGTCCCCCAAGGCCTTGTCCTTGGCTACAAGGGGAACAGGCCATGACCCACTGCCTATTTTCAGACTCTGTCTCACTTCCTTTTCCAGACATTCCAGTCATGTCTAGGGAGTGTCTGACGGGAAACCTCAGTATTAACTTCCGCCAGCAGATGGCAGTAAACAGTACAAGATTATCCATAAACTTGTTTTTTTTCTGCCTATCACCTTATTTATATTTTACACAAACACTAGGCTCTACGGAGGCCACGTGGGGCTGAAAGAGCATAGCGGCAGCAATAGAAGGAAGATGAGGCTTGAGGGTTACAACAGAAACTGGCTGAGTGGAGGTTCAAAGCAGATCAGGGCAGAAATATAGGAAAATATGGGAACTCATTCAACAAACATTTTAATAGTTAATGCAGTTAATACAGAGGTAGTTGGTGCGAGGACAATTTCACTGACAAAGGAGCGAGGGGACATAAATTTGCTATATGTCATTTTGTTTAAGGCGGCACAGACGTAATTAGGCTGGTCATGTAACCATCTGAACTTCCAGACAGGGCCTAGGCTTAGTGCCCTGTGTAGCCCAGTCACATTGGATAGTTATGTCAGTTAAGCAACAAAGTTAGTTAGTCAGTGAAGAATGATGTCATGCTCTCTAAAGGGATTCTGATCTGTGTGGGAGTTACGTGTCTCGGTTCAGCTCCACTGCGTGAGCGTGTACGCGCAGATGTAGACATCCGCACGCGCATGCAGGGCGTAGTCCAACACAGGATGGGTATTGTTAAACACTTTAAATGTTGCGTTTTCGGCAGGGAGGATTTTTGCGTAGTGCTCGTGTTAGTGCAAAGTGCGGCGGGTACGCAGCCTGTTGTAACGATAAAACGCACGACAGAAGCGTGAAAGGCAATACAGCTTCTGCAGTAACTGGCCTTGAAGTGAAATTTCAAAAACAATTCTGCTGTTTTTATCAAGTGAGAACAATGTAATCATTTCTGGTGAGAAATAAAAACTTCGTACACATAAATACAGCTGGAATTAGAAATTCAGCATAACCGGAGTGATTGGATTACTAAGAGGTTCTGTGTGAGGCAAATTTTACATTAATGAGATTAGAGTGTAGTGAATGAAAACGCGTGGGAGGCGGTGGAGTTCGGCAGACAGAGGCTACGCTCCCTGCAGCGGTATCCCTGCACTGGATCACGGATGCAAACACACGCGCACATACACACGCAAGCATCGACGCGTTAATTCAAATGGATCGACAGCACAAAGCTAACTGACAATGCAGGATGATGTGCTAAATCACACTCATTTATTCATATTGCAACGACCGCTGCTTATGGTAGCGGGTCTGCTGAAATGACAGTGACGTCACCCCCAGGGTCGAGAAAAGAGTACGACTGGCTCCCACAGCGGGAGCGTCGGGTCTTCAGCTCAGCAGGCTAATCCTCTTGTCAGGTGCACCCCGAGGGCGGTGTCGACTTTCTCGGTCCGTTATAATGTTTAAATTGAATGGCGGAATGGTGACTGATTTGCACAATTGATTATGAATTTACGAATAACCCACATTGTAACAAATATGACGGCACAGATTTAAGTCATTTATAGATTGGCTATACCAGATTTATTTTCGAGGGGTTCATATTGCAATGTTTAGTGTAAAAGAAGTATAAACAATTTAAAGTTATCTGACAATAACCATACAATAATACATTGTTACTTTACTGCACATGGGTTACAGAGATAATATTCATCCATTTTGAATAACTGCCTATCCAGTTAGGTTTGCTGTGATCCAGAGCCTATCCCAGGAAGCCCAGGGCAATACACAACATTTTCTAGGCAACAAGATAAACCTTGGATAAAATTACATGTTAATGGGTAGGGAAGAGTTACAAATTTACCTTTTAGCATAAATTTAGTATGCAAGACGTTGGAGGAGTCTGTGGAGAAAACCCATTCAAAGGCAGAGCTTTGTAATTTCTGTCCTATAAAAATGAGGCCAGGTTTTATCATGTTGGCTAAGAGATGAGGGCAGTAATGTTACCCACTGAGTTACAAAACCATTTGTGAAGTTTTATGATTAATGAATGAAATAGTGTTGGATGCCAAACAAATAGTGGTTCTCACCAGATTTAACACAAAGTATTATCGACTTCTAGAAACACTATATAAGAGCCAGTAGCTGGAATCTCCCAGGAATCCCTTCAAAAGGAGGATGACATTCAGCCTGTGGTTTGGTGATGTCTATCCCGTTGATGCGTAGCCAGTCCTGTTCTGCACCTGTGTTAATGCTAATGGGACTTGCTTTAGAGTGGTGCTCCACTTAGCATTAATTTGTACATGACGCTATTTTCAAAGGGATTCCTTTCATTCAAATACGCTCCCCCAAACAATGAAGTGGCAGCAGCAAGTAAGAAGTGTTCATTGTGACGACAGTCCATTAGTCGTCCTGCCTCTGCTGGTGCATTTGGGCCAGCGCTGACGTTTGTCAGTGCGGAGATTAACTCTGCGGGCTGTTTGCTTAGCGCTCTGTTGTTCGCACATCCAGCATGTGTCTCTGAAACAGAGCACTGAGCAGAGGTGACTGTCTCCTCCACTCTTTTTTCCTCCCCGGTCTCTGAGCCTTCCAGGCCAACTTTAATGCGCCTCTCTGCTGTAGCGGATAATTACTGCAGCTGGAAATGATCAAAACTTGGCCCCAAACTACAGAGCCACATTAGCATAAACAGTTTCCACTGGGAGCTGTGGAGTTTGCTTTTAAATTTTATCTTGAATATACAGCGCGGCACATTGATACGTTGAAATTAATCCGGGTCTGCTGCTTTGAGGAAGATGCTTTTGGAGCCAGCTCCAGTTGTGTTGAATAGGATTAAGCCATGTTGTAATAATGAGTGTTAATGTGCATTAATGAGTCTCTGTTTCTTTGTGCCATGTGGGTATCAGTGACTGAGGGTCAGATGGTGCATTTGAGTTTTGATTCATGGGCATTTTATCTGAAGTCTCAAACAAAACGGATGAACAGTTGTTATCTAAAATTGATCTCAAAGAGGGCTTTTCCCTCTGTCATGAAAGCCTTTATACCTGTTTCATTTCGTGTTTGGCTGGTCAGATCCAACGGATTGGCCCCTCTACACACTTGGCTGCCTTTTTGTATCTCATTTAATGGTTGGAGTTTGTCCTGTTTCAGAAAGGGCCCCGCCCAACAGTCCTCCTCTTTGTTCATTGGCTGGCTTCTCCTCCCACGTTACCAATCACATGGCCTGGCACCCAGTCCTATTCCCGTGTCAGTTTCTATCTTCATGAGTCTCTGTGACATGGGTGCCCTTTGCCCCCAGGCCTCCTTACTTTTTATGGAATCTAAAGGAGTCTGGCTTTTTCGCTTGTCGTCAGCGACTTCTCAAAGACGTACACCAGTGACGTGAAGAAGAGTGTCTTATCGTGCACCCCCCCCCCCCTTATAAATGCTCCTCCCCCCTGGGCTTCTTTGATCCTCAGGCTTCATCGCATCAGCTGTTCCTATCTTGCAGATGTGCTGCCAGCATGTGTGCCATGGTGCTGCCCCATCCAGCCCACCTGCTCTGTGCACCTGCCTGGCCCTCACCTTCCTGCATCTGTATCTATTTGGGCGCCAATGCTGTGCATCTGCCTGCGGCCTGGTGCCCCCTGGTCTTTACCATTACAGATCATCCCTCTCTGCCCTACACCCTGCTATTGCTGCACACCTTTCTGCTTCTCACCATTAGACCGGCATGTTTTGAGCCAAACCTTCTCTGTAATCCGTGCCTTTATTTGTAGAGCTGCTCATTTGCATTTCTTTTGTGCGCAACCAGACTGTTCTTACTTGGATTCTCTCTATTCATCTTCAAGTTCTGCTCGGTGCCCTAGAGAATCTCTTTGTGTTGGTAACTCTCCTGCTTCAGACGTACAGAACTGACGCCTTTGGTATAGTCGTAAAAAAGAAGCTACGGAGAAATCCACTAGGTGTCGCCACACTCAAAGACACAGTATTGAGTTGTTCTCAACCATCAGGTAATAGATCTTCCACAAAACCCTCAGTAGTTCGCTCCCCAGGGTCAGTGTCATCATTTTGACTTATTTCTCCATATGACCCCACTGTTGACTACTCAATCTTCATGATTAGATCTGCTTGTCACTCAGCATGCCATTACTTTAAGGTTAGGCTGCAGTCTCTCCCATATCCACAATTTTACTTGATTTTACTTCAGGTGCAGCAGCACAAGATGTCTTAAATTTAACGCCTTTATCTGAGTGTTTTGTAGGCATAGTGTAAAAAGAGCGTTTCATCATCAGTTAAGTACATAACAGAAGTGAAATTCAACAACGCAGTCATCTCTTCTTCCTATGACATTTTGTTTTCTTCCTAGAAAAGTATATCAACCTGTGGTTAATAAATAGTAATAACTAAAACAAATAGTCAGTGCCACTAATGCTAAGTGCTAGTCATTTAAACTGCTATAATTGCTAGACTTGTTGTATTGTTATTGTGATGGTTCTTCACCGAGGAGGACCATTGCTCATATCGTTGGCTACCCCTTCAGGGCTTTTTATACGGACCTGATAACTGCATCATGCCTACGTGCAGTCAGGCGCTGCGGTGCTAATTGTAGGAAGCAATGTACGTTGCAGCCGCCATGAATCTTTTTCTTCAAACAGCCAGGCCCCCATGCGACTACGGTCGCTCTAATTACTGAGGGAGATATATGTGGCCGTTCTCGCACTTGACACATCCAGACGGAGAGATGTGTTCGTAATTGCGCTATCCCGGCGCTCATCCTCGCATCCAGATTGCCGGGCAGACAAGCTGATAGACGTTCCGCTGATTGAATATGAGCGATCGCAGACCTGACGTATACCTCCTCGTCCATATGTCTAAGTGAGCATACTTTCACAAGTGCTGTCACAAAGGAGACAAAAAACACATTTCCTCCCAGACACCCAGGCGAACCCCTGCATTACAATGGAAAGAAAAACAAACGTTGTCACTGAGCGTTCGCGAACTTACGTGTCCAGATGGGCAAGCGGTGTTTCTTAGCAGCGGAACTGCTGTAGATTTAATTAATTAAAACTTTAAATTATTGAAGCTGTTGTTATTAAGAAACCCTTGGATGTTCCCTGTATGAGGCCAAACTTTATTATACAAAAAACAGTGAGATCTTTCATTCCATGCATCTATCAATCCAGCCTCTTAAATTTTTAATTAAGTTTTGGGAAAGAAGTTATTGACCTCCCCTACGCAGCTAATCAAAGGCAGAAAGCATAAAAGGCCCGCAGAACATTTTGATCTCACATCAGCTGTTCGCGGCAAGTTACACCCCCCCACTCCGCACACTGTCTCCATCCTTTTTCCGGTTTTGATATTCTAATGGGAGATCAACAAGCCCTCCCTTATGGTCAGACACAGTTGGGCATGGAGCCAAAAATAGTGCGTGGCCGATTTTGCAAACATTGGCATAACGCAGCAGCCAAAAATCAGTCGCGAGTCTAAAAACATTTCTTTATTGAAAGGTTGACGAACACGGTCCTAAAGTTTGAAAATGAATTACTGAACTGTAGGACTGTACTTGGTGCAATGTACGTATAGATGAAAAATGTATATGCAGCACGTGAAGTAATGGTGTGGAATGTGAACGGAATTTTAGGAGCTGAAGTATCTGATTTGAATTAATTGTCACGCTCTAGAGAACGCGTTCCCTGCTGCTCAGTTCTTTGGGAATGGAAATACCCATTTTTTATAACTCCCTAAAGAAACCCAGTTGGGTGGAAATAATTATTGAACTGTAAACTACAACATCAGCATACCTTTAAAATGATTTTAGATAATGAGTAAAAGCAAGTAATGTGGTCTGATTAAACTACTGTATTGAAAATAATAATAATAATAAAATAAAGACAAACTGAAAAAAAATCCTTTTCATCTTTTTTTTTTTTGCACATAAGGCACAAGACCAGACTTGGCAGGAACTTCTCAGGAAAAAAAACAGTGGTCAAGGAAAAGTGTGGTTCTTCTACCCCTTCATCTGTCAGCACTTGCTGCGGGGCCGGCGTGAGAAGACAGTTTTAATTTTAATTGTTAACAGGGTTAAAAAGGTCATCATTACTGTACACCCGGAGTCTCTTTTCTGCATGCTGAATGAGCCTCACGTCTCATTAAGCAGCCGTTAATAACTCTGCCCTCATTGGATGAGGCGTTGTGAGAAGCATACAAATAGCCTGCAAAGCAGGGGCCCGATGCATAGCCACCGAATAATTCTGCGAGTGCCGAGACTCGCCCGCACTCCCCAGACAATCACAAATATCAGAAAACTAATTAGGTGGGGCCCGCAGACAAACAGACAGGAAAACGCACACAAATTTCGCTAGAGGCTATCAAAACAAGCACGCATATACACTGCTACGTACAATGGACAGGCAAGTACATGCTCATCCCTATGCACATGAATCAGATGTATATGCGCATATATGTTACCTCTCTTATCAATGCAGGCTCCTGTGTTTTTTCAGGCCGGCCAGTAATGCTCAAAAAATGGTCACAGGGAACACTTGCAGCAGATGCATGTGGTGAGTCAGGCCCAGGAGTCCTTGGTCTGCTGCAGGTTCAAAAAGACCAAAAGAGGTAGCCCAGCAGAACTTAGACTGTAGATCTATTTACATGGAACTGACCCAGTTCACCATCCCATGGGATAAGTAGAAAGATACCCTACATTCTTTATAGTGAACCAAACTTGTAACCTACATTCTGTGGAACAGTGAGTCACAGTAGCACTTTGAGCAGCCAATAGCAGAAATTTCCAGCATATTAATAACTCCCATATACCACTATATAAATATCAGCACATTTATATGACCCTGATTGTAGAAATATGTGATTTAATTATCACATTTACATTTCCTGAGTGCCACGCTGTTGGAGAATATGGCGTAGTTAAATTTGGTGAAATTATGCTTTAACGCTGTGGACTCGGCAGGTTTTAATTGGGCACTTGGAACCGAGTTCTGTGATGTGGCACATTGGTGTTGGTGGTCTTCATTATGCCCTTCCAGGAAGTGGGTTAATGCTGATGATCATCTTTGACTGCTCCAGCATGTTCCCCTTCATACATGAAGGGACTTGCATTTATTTGAAAGGTCCTGCAAAACCACTTAAAATCACTGTAACTTTAATGAACTGTTACCGCTGCTCCTGATGTCCAAATATTCAGTTCTAAACCTATAACAGTTGCTTGTGTGACGGCACCAGTTGCTGGTGTTTCCACTGCCTCCGATTGGCAACCAGACAGATTCTGTATTGTGTTCAGCTCTGTCACATTCATTCAGGGAAGCGGGCTGCAGTGTGCGCTCTTGCAGGCGGCTGAACCCATCAGTGTTCGCTTGAGAGGCACGTCGGTCAATGTTGTTGTCACTTGAAGACTTTAAAAGCAGACTGATGGGCCCGGAGCACAACTCTGACTGGCTCTGTCCTCCGCTTTGTTATCCCGGGTGCTGCTCTGAATCATGTTGCGGCTTTTGGACCAGCATGGTGGACCCACGATGTTTTGGTAACCAGAAGGCCCTGCAGACCTTGGTGTGCACAAATACATACTGCCCTAGTTTAAAAAGAGAATCGGACTACATATTATGAAACAACTCCAAGAATCTGAAATGATTGTTGGTGCACACATGCAACATGTAACCTTAATGTGTTCTCCTGAACATTGCAGTAGCAGTGTTAATGTCCAGTATGCATTTCTGCTCTTCAGTCACAGAAACCCTGCTGCTCTATTATAGAACAATGCAATATAGTTTAGGTGCTTCTTGTCTCTCGAGTCAGTGATCAAAAGTTGAATCGTATATAGGGATACTTCAATGGTGCTGAAGCATTCAGAGCCTGTGGAGCTGTCCATGGTGCTAAATGGGCTCCTCTGCCTGGGAGGTAATTCTGAGCATCCTGGCTGTTGATAGCAGGAAAGGCATGAATACTCTCGCCCTGGAGGGCATCACTAGCCCTCGCCCCATTAGCTGAGAGACAGTTAGTGATGGCTGCCCACAGATCATGTCTGTTGGCAGGCCTTTGATGCCACTGGGATGGCAGGCTGCCAAAGGCCTGCAAGTCCAGTAAACAAGGGGTGTGACTTGTTGAAGACATGGCAGGAGTGCAGGGTTCAGGAGTTTGGGATTAGACCAGGCACTGGTGGATTTCTTGATAATCCCCCTCTCCAACCTATCATCCAATAGCCTGTCAAGTAACAGCAGCCTGTGACTGCAGCCATGAGAATGTCTTAGTGCCTGTTGTTCTGCAAGCATAGACATGTCCAAAGATGACTCTGGGCCTGGATGACCTGGCTGGAGGTAACTATGCAGACAAAGTTTTGGGCCATGAGAGGTGTGGCCACATAATGAAAGGCCTCAGCAGCATCACAGGGATTCAATGAAAATGTTTGTCGTTTTCCCACTGTAATTAAGAAACACGTACAATGTGTTAGTCTGCATGACAGTAACACCCAGTAATGAAATCTTCCTAAATAGAAGGGGGAACGTACCATCTTTACCCCGTTTCTCATCTGTGAGGGTGCAATTTAAGAAGCCTGCTGTTAATCTGTCCTTCTGGTTCCATATCTGAATATTACATAGTGAATGCTATGAACGCGTGTAATTAATTAAATCTGTCTCAAGCCCTTTTTGTCCACACACAATGTAAGGACATACACTGTGGCATCACAACTAACGGCAAGAACGAGCTAATTTTTTTGTCCCTTTAATTTGCTGGAAACTATGCAAAATGTCATGTGTGTAGACAGCATCGACTGAAAACATCCCCTTAATGAGAACCAATCGGTTAACTATTTAATGCACATGTTAGACATAACAAATGAGAGTTTTGGGGATTTTCAGAAGAATATGGTAGATATTCAAACAAACACAATGAAGGTTACAGCAATCAGACAAAAACAAAGTGCTGTGTGTATAGTTAATCCAACATACTACAATAAATTTTCTCATTACAACTCCAGGTTTCCACAAAGTATTTGAGAAAGACTACCAGTGTATCTTGGAAGTAATATTCAGCACCCAATAATTCAGTTTTCACACCTTCATTACAAATTAAACAGTTTGAATGCCACTTACTGAAACCATAATCTCATGTATGTTGAAGTCATTAGATTTAGTTCAAAACGTCATCATCAAAATACATAATAGACATTCTAAAAGAGACATGAACGGCACTCATTTTCAAATGGAGCGCCAACAACTCTCTTTAATTAACTTTGAAGATATTTTCACAGCAGTGTTGGTGTATTGATGAATAGTCTTGTCATACTGGAGTGAGGCTCTGTGTTTCAATAGAAAAGATTATTTTACTGCCAAGTTATTTTTTATGCATGCACTCTCTGAAGGATGTTCTTAAAGAAATATGAAAAGCATCTTAAATTAGATTTAGATTTCATTTTTATAATTTATATAAATTAGTTTTACTACAAATAAAATCATAATTATTAGCGTGTTTATTGCTAACCAGCAACGTAGCACCAACATATCTCATACAACAAATGTTTTAGTTAGTTACGATTTGGGCAGCACTTCTGCCTAATGAGGCCATAATTTCATTTTATTCTTCATCTTGTAAAGCCGTCTTATTTCTTCCTGTGTAGGTCGGCAGCGTTATACGATTTACAATGGAAAATAAATTTTGTTTCATTTCAGCTCTTTTGTGTGGACTCCTCAGTTTGACAAAGATGAAAAGTTACAGATTATATTATAATGTGTAACGATGGATCCACCACAGTTAAATCCTGGTCTCACGAATATTTCCTGTTCACGTTTCGTGCGACTGCGAACTGAATTTTGTTATCTAAAGATAAACCAATTTTTTGGCGGGGGTCGGATGCAGAGACGCCGCAGGTCCTGCTTATTGTGGCAGATGTGTGAGAGTTGGAGGGGGAGAACGTAGTGTCAGCGCGCAAGGGCTGGGAGCGCGGCGGGCATGCAGTAAGAGAGCCGTAGCTGCGCGAATTCAAATCGATTCTCTGGACGCTGAGCCCTCGGAGCAGGATGCTGCCCAGGAGATGACAGGTGTAAAAGCTGTGCTTACCGGGATGAACGAATCGTGATGGAGTGAGCAAGAAAGCACCTGGCATGGAAGGTACGCCTTAAACTTAATACAAATGTCATCAGAAACCGATCGGGTACATTGCATGATAGGTGTCCTGCTCGTTAAGAGTGAGGATTTTTAGTTTGCTGAGAGGGTACGTCTTGTCCCTGCCATAAAGAAGCATGTATATATAGCCCTTGTTTTAAGTTTTTAATATAGAAATATTGAAAATTTCAAGTAAGTATGGCCAGGCGATGTGCTGATTCTTCCATATCCTTATATAATATTTACGTTTCTCTTCGCTTATTTTAAGTCTCACGCAGACTCCCCTGGGAATAACTGCATCTGAACAATCCGATACCTTAGCGAAAGTCTGCGTTCACACTTAAGAGTACTTGTAGTTATGACAAGCGAAACACTGTGTTTTCATAGAATAATAAAGCGGAAATTTATCAAAAGGACGGAAACAGCGAATACAGCAGGGCTGAAACAAAATATTTTTTCGTGCGACAGCAATGACCAGTTTACTTCAACAATTTGTCTGGCAGCTTTTATACCGTTCCACACATATAAATCATCACAGATATGACAGGGTAGATTTATGCCAGTGTTTCCAGGCACGTATTATGCCTGTGTCAGTTCTGTCTGAAACCGCGGCGTGGTCAAACGCGCAGCATCTTCACAGGTTTCTGAAATGGGAGAGCACAGACACGGCGCAGAGACGTTTTTATAGCTATCGTACTGGATGTGTATAACCGTAGACCGCCTACTGCACGCCCGATTAATCTCCAATTTCTCGGCGACTCAATTATTTCTAGAATCAAAGGTTATGAGTGTCCGACAATGATTTATGCCATAACAATTTGGGTCGTGCGACAACCACCATCACACACACATGTCACTATTGATCACAATCTGAGATGTTAGTCTACCGGAAATTTCTTAATAAGGGACAGCATCATATAAATAATAAATAATTTAATGGATAAATTCTTTCAGAGCGTAAGACGTTTTCAGTAAACATCTCCAAGAGGCGCCTACGAATTGCACTAAGCACGCGTCTGCAGAGTACAGCTGTTGCACCGCTGGCCTTTGAGTTCAACCGCAAAAATGCCTAGGAGAAAACAAGACATCATTAAATCCGGTTGTAACAGTGTAAAATAGATCTGTGTCAGTTTACTCTAAATCCCACTTGCGCGTCTTAGTGTTTCCAATGTTGCTGTCACAGATGAACTCATTATGTAGACAGACTACAAAAAGTAATTAGTAAGGCATTGATTCTTGTATATTGGAACACCGACCATCCCTTAAAAAATAAGAGGTGAGTGGAGCACTATGAAGATTTAGAATTTTTGTTGGGTAAATCCTGCCAACATACTCGTAAACAAAACGTGAAGTTTGTGTTCAATACACAAAGTATTAGCCCAATTACATGGTTGACAACAAACTCGACGAACATTAGTTTTGTTACCTGTTTACCTTTCTTTTGTTAAATCTTGCACAGGCCTATTGTATTTTCCAAAGGATAATTACTGCAAAGGTTCTGCTGGAAAGCGACACAAGTCCGCCTTTCCTTCGTTGCCTCGAGCGGTGTCTAACGGGATTTCCTCCCTCTGGGGTCGGCTCTGCCTCCTCACCTCGTTATCCTCTTTGTACAAGGGCGGACATAATCCCACAGCTGAACCCTGCTGAGAAGCACAAGAAAGGGCACAAGCTGCCACCTGTCACTCACGCGTGTGTCCGTCGCAGAGGAGGCTCGTTACGACTTTTACTGGGCTCGGTCTAGTTTAGGCTTCTGGGGAGAAGAAATTCTTTAAAAGGACCCCACGTGGTCGGTCACTTCAACTACCTTTTGATGCGTTTTGTTTTTATTGCTTAGCTGAATGAAGATCAAACGTATGTATTCGGAGCATAAAAAGGGAACACAGAACAATAAGAGAAACAACTTATTGTCCCGTGGGAGACCTTGGCGCGTGCCTGTCACAGGTGAGAAAAAAATTGAGCCCGTGCAGTAACATCAAACAGTGTGGCTGCGATATTGTAGGTCGTGTGGCGACACTGCTGCTGGAATGAAGGACAGAAGTTATAGTACTGGACCTAGGTGAATGAATAAGACGGCTGCGTGGAAATGTCAGCCTTACTATAATTAAGAAGGATGAGTAGGCCGTATGAATTTTCTGCTGCTGTTGTGTTGCTGTCAAACTTGAAATAAAAGTCACGTAAGGTAATGCATTATATAATTCCCGCAGGTTTTTTTCCCCCCCTTTCCAGTGTACCAGTGAGTATACTCTATCTGTAGTGATAGTCAACGCGGTTGAGTAGAGGGATGGTGATTTTTATTTTATCTTCCCTGTCTTGTCCGCGAGACAAATTGAGCCATGAATTCGGTCTAGACGAAGCCCCGTGGCGGGAATGCGCTGATTGTATTGACAGCGCGCTTATTGCTCGTCACTTTCAGCGTCTGTAAATCTTGGTTTATCGGTCTTATATCTCAGCCTTCTTTTATAATTTGACGGGACATTTATATTCCTACAAAGGCATTTTGCGGATAAAGACGTTTCTTGAAAGAAGAGGGAAACGTTTGTTTCACCAACTCGAAGTGATATAGTTAAGAATCCATGGAGCTTAATTATTCGTTTGAAGAAAACGTACTGTAAAAGGCACAGGGATCTTTGAGGTCATCCCTTTGCTGTCATCGATACATTTGAACAGTACAATGAAAGGAAAACCATCTTGTAGAAGCGCTAAACAGTAGCAGGTTCAGTTTTGTAAAGAACCCCACATTGTTAGCAGTGATGCGCTGTGATTGGCAGTACGGCACTTATGTCATGAAAAGAGGTCTCCTAAATTGCTCTGGATGTAGAGCATAGAAATGCACGCATTGCTACCCAGCTTCACTGCTTGCGGTTGTAGGAAATATTTACTGCTTGTGCAGATATCCTGCTTTCAGTGTACGGTTTTTACTGTAGCATCCTGGGGCACAAGTAATTGCAGTGTGTCACACATATCATGCATAACACGTAGCAATGACATGATGCATGATCCTGTTCATGGCAAACATAGTTTACTGGGTGTTTCCCATATGGTTATTACCTGAATATTTTTTTCACTGTTTTTTTTTCCTCGAGTATACATTGTGACAAAATCAACTCAACATGTCTTCACATTTTTTTGAGGCAGAACACACATAGTATTGCTTATAATTAAGCACAATAGCCCAATTAAATGTGTGATTGCAATTCCTTTTTGCTCTTCAGACAATCTAATCAGGAACTGGCCCTGCTCTCATTGTCAGATGGCAGCGGACCAACCGGGTTGATTTTGAGTTCGCTGTAGGTGCTCTTAGGGGCTGACATCAGCTGACGTAACTCATCTGCGTTACTGCCCTTGCAGTGGCAAAAGTATCTGTTCAAGTCATTTTCAGAAAACATTACAGTTAAGACTCAATAGGTAGGGGTGCTGATACAGATCATGGACTTTGGAATCATCCTAGGTTTCCAGCCCTCTGCGATGTCCCTGCTTATTGTCTGCAATGTTAATACAAAATACAAATTTAAATCAAGTGTTTTAAAATTACAAAGTGTTCTTCTTGGGCTTTATTGCTTTTTCTTTTTTTTTGTAGGGAATTTTTTAAAGTTGTGGCCTAAAATAATGATTTGGTTACTGAGCCAACAGTAGCACCATAAATAACTGTTTGTGACTTGCAGAGATATTCAGAGAATCAATTTCTCAGTTTATAGGAAACGTTTGCTTGGTAAAATGCAATAAATTTAAACGGGGTTATGAGTGTGCACAACAGGATGAGCTGTAATCACTGTAAGTGTCGTTTAAGGGAACAGGACTGGTTTTTATCCAGGCATAGCTGGGACTAGGCTTTTTTCAGTCTTGTTTCTTGGATGGTCTATAGCAGAGAATCTGTTTTGGCTGTACAGTCTATTTAGTTCAGCGTGAGCTTTGATAACATAAGTATACCTGCGCTCAGCAGTTTTCCTGCCTGCTTTCACCGAGTCGCCGGTGTGTCATTTTCTGCCCTGTATCAAGCGATTTAGTACCCCTGCTGTCCTATTACAACACCACGCAGTATCTTGGCGCGGCACTTTGGACCCTGCAATCTAGCGCTTGCTTTCAATCGATAAGGCAGAGGTGTCGCTGATTGTCGTGACTTTTAAAATTTAGTTTTTAGGCTGGACTTACTTTTCTGGTCTGTTTAAGAATGCGTTCTGTGAAGGTATCATGGAAGTCAACTGGATACTACTGGGACAGATGTTATCAAAGCCATATTGCTTCGTGTAAGTGTTTTCAAATAGGATGTTTGGCAGGGGTGAGCATGATGTACACTGTCACCACATTACTATCTATTAGGTAGAAGCAAAACTGTAGGTTTATCACGTATTTCTCAGCCTATAATTTAACTAGAGACATTCAGTAGGACGAGTTTATCATAGAGAAACTCCTTTAGTCGACTTAGGGCCAATGGTGAGGAAGTGGGCGTGTCCCAATTCTGCCACACCCTTTCAGCCTTCCTGTACAAATGATGTATTCATAAAATGAAGAGGCTCACTAATTGCTGTTGACAGACACCATACCTTACACCAAAACCTACAATAAAGCACTGTATTTTCTCTGCTTGCAGGGACTGAGCTTCTACATCAATAGTCAACTGTAAGGAATCTGAGACTTGCTGGCTACTGTATCACATACTTTGTTATTCATGTTTTGTTGAATTAAGATGAGTCACTTTGCAGTCATACATCTAGGACAGCATTGCAGAAATTAACACGTGACAGGGTTCTTAAGCTAACACAATTTACCACTGTCCGGTTATTAATGTAAACATGGTAATTATATGCCACTTTCATGTTTTGTTGTCTAGTGATTTATAACACAGTGCATTATCTGCTTATATTTGTGATTAACCTTCACAGCATCTGTCGTATGTCTTGATACCCATTTATTAATAATACACCCACAGTGTTGTATGCAGTTATGGTTTTATTATTTTACAGCTCGATTAAAATAAGTAACAGATCATATAGCCAAGAGATTTTATAGGCCTGTAACAATCGATAGACAAACACTATGAGGTTGTAACAGTACCATCATCAGCGCTGTTATTTATGATTTCTTACATTTCTGTCATTTCATAGTTCAAACATACAGTGTTCCTCAAATTGTTCCTCACTGTTTTGGTGTACTAGTCATGCCTTTTCCAAAAATAATGAGCAGATACAATAAATTATATAATGCGTGTACTTGATCTGTATAAATATGTATAATGTTATAAATACTCAGCACACTGCCATATTTTAAAGTACGTAATTACATCTGCAGAGCCTTACGTTTTTATGAACAAAAACAGCGAAACGAGTTATGTTTTCTGCTTGAAAAATATGAAAATTACATACTTTCACTCTACCATGTTTAGATGAGATTTATTTTCAGAAATTATATATATATATATATATTTTTTTTTCTGTCAAGAATAGCTGGACTTCAATTATTCACACCCTTGTGTATTATTTGAAATAAAACCCAGCTAAAATGAATGTTTTGAAGTTCATTGCAATGTAATGGAACAGTATAGAGCCCTGGAATAATTTCCTCTTCACAGTGGGAATTAAAAAAAACAAACTTTTGAAATCCATTTCCAGTGGAGGGGAAAGACAGAGTGCTCAATGAAGGCAGCAGAGGAAACATGGTTGTTGACCTCTGCAGGTTAGTAGAGAGCAGCTAAAAACATGACAAATGTTCAGCGTTCCCCCTTTTTGTGTCTTTGAGCAGAGAGCTGAATAGTGCTGGAAAACTGGCTGGCCCACATACTTTGGGGCATAAGGGTTGAGACTTTAATGGGAGACTGAGGGGCATTGGAATATATGCTGTACCAGAAAGTTTCTCTTTGACCTCACCTGTCCAGAAAAATAAGATTAAATCTTTTGCTTGTTCTCCAGTTTGAAAAACAAAAACCTTTTTGGGGGATTGTATCTTTTTTTTCTTTCTTTAAGGTTGTTCTGGTTACCTTGTTTGGATGGATAGACATGATGTCATAAGGGACCAGAGGCAGTAAACAGACATGCATACAACATGTACTGAAACTGGTGAAGATGTGGCCGTCTGAACACAAACTCCACATTCTAAGCATGTCGTTTTTCATCCATCCGAAGATGATGTAGTGTTCGTAATTTGAACTAAAAACAGGCGGGGCACAAAACCTAGTCAAATGATTTGAAAGATCATAAAAATTCTGCTTCAGGGCACATTTAAAAAAAATTCCCCCATGAAGCTCCAGAACTCTGCAAAACATAGAAGATGTCTTTCCTTACTGGGAGATTTATACCAACCAAATATGTAAAGCTAATCATAATTATGTTAATATCTATATATGTTGGAAAAAATACACCAAGAGCACTGTTTTCATTTGATTTTGTTAAAGGTTGTCAGAGTAGAACAGGAATAGTTTGCAAACTGCAGGTTGTTTTGTGAGGGCTAAGTAAGTTCTTTTGAGCCAAATCTGGAGTGGCCGTGGTAAGGGGAAGTCATTTGGGGTCGTGCTGTGATACTGAACTGGTGATCTCATAATCCTGCCCTCATTCAAGAGTGAACTTCTCTCACATACATTTTTTTTTACTGTTAGAAACTAACTAAAGGTCCCTCCAGCCAGAGCTAAATTTAATTAATTATTCTTTGCCGCTGGCAATGCCATATTACTTTCCTGTACTAAAAAGTAGAAAAGTACATAAACATTTATCACACAAATCCCTAGGCGAGCACACGTTGTATAAGTGACACACTGTATAGAAGTCATCAGTCAATATAAATGTGCAGGGGAGTGACTGGGTTTGCAAAAGGCAGTCAAAATATGCAATACAGGAGTGTTACAATCTAATCCTCGTCATGCGTCTGCATGAAAAATGATTTCGCGGAGCTGCGAATTCACGCAGAACAGCGTGCGGACCAAATGTCGATCAAAATCTGACGACGCTGTGACACGGGGCACCTGCTGAGATTATATTGTTTTTATGCTGATCCCTGAGCACGTTTTCCATAACACAAACAGCACCGCGTTTCCTTAGTGTTGCAGTTAACGTGTTTATTTTTGCGCTTTTTGTTATTCGCTTGACAAACCCCTGTCGGCAAACCCGTGTGTTGGCAGTAACGTTAAGAACACGGAGTACAAAAATCAGTACCGAGCAATTTAACAGGTTGAATCATAGCGTGTAATTTTGAAAATTGTTTACTGTTAGTTATCACTTCAAGTACTTCAAGAATCTTCCCCCCGACTAAGGGTTAAAGGTTTTTTCCCCAGGTTTACGGGTTTCCTTATGAATTGTTGCCATGACTCACATTTATACAGTTACCGTCATGTCTGCACATCTATATAGAGTACAGTACTATATGTTCGTGCTGGTGAGTACTGTTATTGATCCATATTGACTACTTGAACAATTAATCATATATGTATTTAAATTTTGTGCTGAGATAAATCAATCAGTAAGGAATCTGTATTAAAATATAGGCTTTTGCAAAGGCAGCAGTAATTATGCAGGGTTGGGTTTGTGTATTTCCTAGAGGGAAGTCCTTGAACAAATGCAGTCACAGTTGACACTGGATTGAACCATTCATATGCGCATTTTGTGAAGCTTTCTAGCAGTGCGCTTCTGCATTAACTTTTAATGGATTTTATTCAATATCGTCAGAGAAAACTACTCCCTGAGCAGGAAGTGTTGTAGTTGCTATGAAACACTAAATGTTAAACACGTTTTTTGTGAACCGAATTTGTTAATTTGGCAACTTCAGGCATTTTTATAAAGTGCAAAATGCAAATGTTAACCAGGGGCAATTTTTGAGTGGGGAGGCCAAAGGGTGGCCTATGATTTTAATGCAGATGAAGATGAAAATTTCCTAAAGTGCACTCTGGGGGGGGAATGTTAAAATCTTAAATAAAACCATGAGGCCTTGGTGGCACTCTTGATGTTAACATTGGGACAATAAAACAATCCTTGCGTTTTTGCAAATCCATGCCAGGTTTACTCCACAATTGTGTCATTTAAATAGTGTTGGTTTGGTGGAGTTTTTTTTTTTTCTTTTTTTCACACCATGCGGTCATGACTGATCTTTGTGACTCAGCCTTTCCCAGAGGGCAGAACCAGTGTTGATTAAAAAGGGATTAAAGGTCTAGCACAGTCGGCTCATTTTTGTTGCATGGTGGGTGCCTTTTCTCATGCCGGACCAGTGCTGTGACGACGAACTTGGACTGGAGCTCGCACGGTTGTTTGTCAATAGACCGAGGTGTTGCAGGTCAGCAAGGTGAGTGGAAGACATCTGCTTAGACATGTACACATCTGTCTATGCACACAGAGCCACCTGTTGTTATCAAATGAATGATGTGTGTACATATCAATGCAAATATAAATAAACAGGTATGCTTTTACGTGCAGCATATATAAAGGCGTGACAAATTAAGCACAAAAGCGTGAAGTGCTTTCGCTGCGTGACCAATTGTTCGAGTACTCCTGCAGTCTGTGCTAATGGACCGATGCTGTGTTATCTTGCTCGATTAATGTGAAACCTATCTACACAAACTCTAACACAATGATTGCCGTGCAATAATATTGAGCCAGCACCAGCAGTCTAAGCAGCTATAGCTAATGAATTCTGGGTAGGGTGCAGCGGTGGACACTTTTCAGGCCCCGTCCGCCGGCAGCCTGTTTCAAAGCACATTTTATACTTCTGCTGACGTGCCTTAATGGCAGGCTGTTTGTGCAGCGCCACGCTGCACTTAGCGGGTGAGAACTGCTGGGTGGCAGTGGGTAGTGATAATGCTAACAAGCGAGGAGTCGGTCAGACAAGGGAGGACGGGAGAGCCCAAGTGAGAGAGGGAGCAGAAAGGTGGCAAAAGCTAGGCGGAAATCCCGCCGATTATTCCTTTAGAAGCCGTTGGCTTTGAAACTCCAATACTTAGGTCTAATCTGGAAATAATAAATTTTTTCTGTGACACAGTTCCACTTGCCTTATGTCCAATGGGCCGATACGTTTCCATTCCATGACTGCGACCGCACGGTCCTGACACCGCTCCCTCAGCTTTCGTTGGCGGGTCCAGCTGCAGCCCTCCTCGTGGGCACAGATGTGAGTGTTTTCCATCCATTCGGCAACGTGAGACTCTTCAGCGAGCCCCAAAGAGTGATGCGCCGTGATCCTGTCGCCTCCCGCTTGGCTGAAAGGCTTGCGATGTGCGCAGCTGCGGTCCCAGGAGCGCAGGACTCCACACCACCTTTCCCTTGGCAATTCCCTGTTCCCAAAGAATCTGTTCTCTCTTCTTAAAAAAAAAAACTCCCCTGTGTGAATCTTATCTGAGTGTGACACATGGCTCTGTTATTTTGGAGCCCTACTGTACGTTTCAGCTCTGTGACGTTCATGTGGTACAGAGAGAACAGAGGGGTTGTGAGGCTCCATGTGCTGGGCCTTGTCCCTGCTCACCCCATCATATCAAACACCGATCTGTCTGCAGCATCGCGCCTCATGTCATACTGATCACACCATGATCTGCAGCAGAACCAGAAACGTACCTACAGGTTGTCCTGCTTTAATGTGTCCCCTCAGCGATTACAGTTTACACTTAACAGTTTTAATGTCTTTCTTAATCATTGGAATACAATGGAAATAATTTCCCGTGGGATGAAAAAAGAGTTACTCAGCTTTTTTTTTTTTCGCGAAGCCCTTCTAGCACGTAATAGCGTACCAGCGCACTGTTTAGCTTGTAGCATCAAGTAGCGTACCGGCTCAACTGTTGCCATTTTGCTGGTGGCTTCACTTAATTGAAATGTATTAGACTGTGTTTTGTTTCTTCTAGTGTTAATTTTGTCTCTTGTTTGCTGTTATAGCACAGTGTACCCGAAATTTTCAAATTCAGCATCTACACAATGTGCCATAAAGACAGGGATGCTGAAGCGTATGCATCCGTGACTACAACCCTGAGAGACGATAGGGGTTAGCAGCATCGCTGATGGTGCTACTTGCAGATACATGTTTATTACGTATAACAGACGTCCTACTGTTTGTGACACAAACCTCATGTGACATATGCAATTCTGATAACAAAACAATGACTTCATTTCACTTATATTGACATTATGTTGGAATAGACAGCGCCTTTCTATTTAGAGCAGCCTTATTAGCTACTCTACAGCTAACCTGGAGTACAGAGCAGATATCTCTATATGTGAGATAGCTATTCTGGCATTGGTGTGGAATTCAGGTCTCATATTAGCTACCCTGACATTACCATTTAAGAAAGAGCTCTCTCCTTATGCTCCCACAGGTTTGCCGCTGTCTGTCACAGTTTCTCATCAGTGATGTGTCACTAGAGAGCCTCCACTTACTATTTTTTTGTTACTGTCACGTGTCTCATGACCTACTTGTCCTACACTTCTAGCTGGCTTCTTTTTTTTCCAGTGAGCTGGAATCTTCAGATTAAAACCTTGCAGTGTGTGTACCACCGAACAGTGTGTGTACCACCGGACAGTGTGTGTACCACTGGACAGTGTGTGTACAACATAGGAGAGGTCCACAGGACAGTGTGTGTATAACAGAGGAGTGTGTTCCCATAGGACAGTGTGTGTACAACAGAAGAGTGTGTTCCCACAGGACAGGGTGTGTACAACAGGACAGTGTGTGTGTAAAATATGGGAGCGTTCCACAGGACAGTGTGTGTACAACAGAATAGTGTGCATACAACAGAGGAGTGTTCCACAGGACAATGTGTGTACAACAGAATAGTGTGCATACAACAGAGGAGTGTGTTTCCCCAGGACAGTATGTGTACAACAGGATAGTGTGTGTACCACAGGACAGGGTGTTCACAACAGGAGACAGAGTCAACAGAGTACGGCAGTGTGTGTAAGATTTGGCAGTGTATGAACAGCAGGACAATTGTGTACAATTTGCTTGATTTATACAGTATGACATATAAAGTTAAGATATTACAGAAAAAGTCATCCTGTACTATAGCCACTAGACCAGATCTCTTCTGGCCTTACTGGTGCTCTCTGTCGGTGTTCCTGCTAAGCAGGAGCTAATTATTCTGCGTGCTACAGGTACCTGTGAGTTATACTTCAAATATTGGTCTTGAGGAGAGTTAATGGGGTGGAGCCAGAGTTAGGAGTCAGGATTGATGGCGACCCCAAGAAGTACAATGGATCACAAAAGACAAGGAAATGATGTGTGAACCTCAGTGATTAAAACAAAGCAAGGGGACTGGAGGAAGAACCATGTGACGGTTCACCTGTCTGACTGATGCCAGCACCTGCTGTCGCCACGGTTTCATTGGCCCGAATCTCCTCTTTAGGTTTCAGTAATCTCGCTGTTGCACATCATTCCTTCACGCACTTTGCGAAACTAATTTGATTGGGCAGACAATAAATGTTATTGGATGGAATTTCAGTAATTTGTGGTTACCGCGGTATCCATTTTCTCTATGTTTTTATATCCGACAATAGATGATTGTTGATACCTTGTTTGAGGGAAACTCCACATGCTTGCCATTCACCTGCAGAAGAAAAAAAAACCTATTTTAGTATCGTGATGAGAGTCTTTAGCGTGGATGTCAACAGTACCGGCTTAACGAAACAAATTCTCATTTGAAACAACACTGTGCTGTGATTATAATGGCAGAGCAGAGTGAAGAGCATCTTCGGGTCGTGGGTTCTGCAGTCAGTGGAAGAGAGAGACAGGTGCAGTGATTATGGCTGCGATGTAGCGTGGGGATGTAAGCAGTAATTATAGCAGCAGTATGAGGTGCGAGGAGCTGCACTGGCTGCAGTGAGGATCAAAGCCCCAACGCACCGTTACAATAGCGGCAATTATTAGGACGCCTGGGATTAGGATGCCTCGCAGCGCCCTTTGCCTCAGTCCACAAATGTGAAGTGCTGGGCATCTTTAGGTTTGTTGAACCCAGAGGTCCCAGTGTGCCTGGCATGAGGGGTTGTTTTTTTGATTTTTCGAGATGGTCAGTGCGCCACACTGGCAGTACAGAGGGGTCAGTGCAAGAGGTTTGTCTGCAGGGAGGGTTAGTGTCTAGCGGTGTTTATGTTCAGATCTTGTCAGGCCCTGCTGTGCGAGGTGGTCTTGCTCACAGTGAGGACCACGCAGGCGGCCCGTGTATGGAGTGGACACGACTGTACGCAGAGAGTCCTGGGCTCTTACAAAGTCCGAGCCTTCTCCTTGGGCATGCAGAGCTACATGTGTATCCCACACTCCCTCTGCTGACACATGCGTCCACTGACCTCAGAGCAGTCGGGTGCCCCCCTCCACTGACCAGCCATCGCCTCGACACAGTCGTCTGAGAAACGGCTCCTCTGCCGTGAAATGGCGGATCCTCTGCTAAGAAACGCGTCACTGGACAGGATCTAACTCCATGGTAACGTTAGTGCGGGACGTGCTGCACGCTGCCTCTTCTCTGGGTGTCCATGAGTGTTTCACAGATGCTGTTCCTCAGGAGCCTCCGGCAAGCAGGCATCCCCCAGTGCCTTCCGGCTGCTCGTGTTGGCCGGTAATACTCCGCAGCCTGGAGGGCGCCCGCTCCAGTGCGGTTACCCGTGTGGAGCCGAGTACACACTTACATAGAGAGCCCTCAGAATATTCTGGCTGAAGTGGCTCTGAGACTGGAACAGCAGCCTCGGCAGTTAGATTAGATTGTTAACTGTCCTGGGGTGGCACTTTTACACTCTCTTTATGGTTCACATTGGCACTAATATTTATTATTTATGGAAACAACCCAGGTTAAGTACCCCTGTGAAGAATGTAAGGGCTCTTCCTCTTCCAGCTCCTCGCCCAAGCACCTTACGCCACTCCCACTAAACTGTCTGTCTTTACCGTGTCTTTGGGGTGGTAGTTCTGTATCTCCCATGGGTGGTTTGGAATCTTAGTGAGGAATCGTGGCTTTTTCAGATGAGGATTGGGGCCCGCATAGACGTGAGCGCTGCCTGGGTTAGTGGAGCGGAGGCTTTTGTTTTACTGCCTTCCGGCCTCCAAAGAAGCACACGGCCATAGATGGCATGTCAGAGGAAGATTGACTTGCAGGCATGTGCAAATAGGTGTGGGATTCCAAGGCTTTGTTGACAGAGGTTATCAAGGCCGGGCTCGTGAAAATTTTTCTATTACATGTCCATTAATCTGTGTCACTGTCAGGTGGTGCTGCGGCCATGCTCTTAGAGTAAATCAGTGTAGACCAAGTGGGTCCCTTGCCAGAACGGACAGTGCAAAGGCACATCTTTTTCCTAGGGCCAGGCAGAAAGATGAGCTTTAAATTAATGGGTGTTCCCATGGGGCTGTCATCTCTACAGCTTTCCTCAGTGTAAGGAGCCGCCAGTGAGCTCCTCTTTCCGACCAGATGGAAGACGGCCCTTGGGTTTATCTGATTAAGGTTCTGCAGCGTGGACAGCGAGGCTGATGTAGACCGCATGAAGTGGGTGGGGTCGATGCATGAGGCAGAGGACCGCGTGACTGGATGAGACCTCAGAACACGTGCATGGGTCCATCAGATTTTCACTACGGGTTCTCCCTGTGTTACCTTAATCTTGTAACACTGCAGTGAGGGCTGTGCTTAAACAGATGTTCTCAGGTTAACCAAATTACAGACAGGATCTGTGGAGCTGGACACAAAGCTAAACCCAACTGTTCAGACTGCACCAAAAGCTGTGGTGCAGCATGATGCGGCAGTATTAGCAGATTAGGTTCTAGCACTGTAGACATAGCCATGCTTGAAAGCCTAACGAAAGAGACGTGGTATTTACTGAACATCAGGGTCTCTTTATATATCAAGTAAATGTTGTTATCCATCTCTCTCTGTCATCACCTCCATCAGCCAGTATTGATCTCCTGTCATTGTTACCAGGAATCAAATTGTTCTTCCTTTCAAGAGGTTTATTCAAAGCATAGTGGCTTTTATGAGGATATTTTCCGAAATGCATCCCCGCTGAAAAGCCACTTTCGCAACAGTCATCAAGAAAAGCATTCGGACTTCCCACGGATAACCGAGACATAATCTAATGTGGCATGTCCGACAAAAGACGGGAATTACATGCTTACACAGACCCACATATGTTCTTAAGTAGAGCAGGGCTCTGTCTGCAGTCTGCCAGACCTTAACCAGGTGGAATTGGATGTGAAGAAGGCATGAGGAACTGGAATGGAAACACTCTTTATTGTGCACATGAGAAGGGAAAACCAGGTGATGTCTTAGACAGACTCTTCTGTTTGCCTGCTTAGCCATCTCAAAAACAAGTCATTAAATGCTAAATAAAACTAACCCACAAACAAAAACTGATGGAGCTCCTCAGACTCCTCCCTTTACAAAGATTGAAAAATATACAGGAAAAATCCAGCAGCGTAATAATAAATATTAATTAAGTAATAAAATCTCTATTGCAGTGTGCAGGTGCTTTTAGTTACTTGTTTTTATTGCCTTTCGCTCTGGACAGATTGTCGTTTGTGCGATGTCATTTTTAAGGGCCCAGTTATGCGAGAGATTGATTTGTGACTCCCAGTAGGTTGTGGAGTGGGGTTTGAGTCCCATCATAATCCGGCTGCTTCCAGAATCCGGACTCTGAGTGCTGCTCTCTGGCGGTTTGTCCCTGTGAGACAGGGGTTAATCCAGTGAATCTCGGAATGAGTTGGTTTAGTAGATTTCCATCTGGCCGCTAGGGACTTTCAGAGTATTTTCATGCTAGGAGAAGGAGTGCTTTTTCTATATCCGAATTCTTCATTAATTATTTGGAATTGTATTTGTCAATTTTTTTTGCATGCTATGTGCTTGCTTTTTATGTGCACTGGACTGTGAAAATTGATTTTTTTGTTCTTTGTTTTCTTAATCAGGTTTAAGCACAGTAGACAACTTTACTCTCTGAATCTGCATCTGTGAATGTCTGCCGCATTCTGCTGACATAAACCTGAAGACACACACACACACACACACCTGTATGCACGCCTATTATACAAATTCATCGCTGTATCTCTGTTTCCATTGGGATTTTAATTTAGGTTGTTATTATTGTTTTTAATCACACAGAATGCCCTGGATGTTCTGCTTTCCTATGATTCGCTGCCAAGTTGATGCTCCCTGATGAGAGTATTTTTAGTCTTAAGCAAGCATAGTTTAAAACATTTTACTGCCTAAAGTAAATTTCATGTAGCTATCTCCAGGACTTTTTCTACCATTTCTGTTCTTGGGTTTTGCTGTCAGAAGTGTGGACGTGCTTATTTGGCAGAAGATCTCCTGTTCTCCAGCCTTGTGCTCGGAGGCTGACAGTGGATCTGGGTCATGTGCTGACAAGGACTCTCCCATCTGTTTTGTTGCCTGACTGTCGCTTGCATTGGAAGGCACTTATGATGTTGCTCAATTACACAGCTGGATGTTTTGCTGAGAAAATTCCAATTAAGCCTGCTGCTGAAAAGTGCTACTGCAGAGCTTCTGCTGGGACTTGACCCAACGACCCTGAGGTGTCAGCGTCGGGCTCCTAGCTGTTATCCCTCTTTTTGTCGGGCTTCGTGGGGTTGGAGCAAGGTTTTGTTTTGACGTGTGCCAGCAGCGTTTGTATAGAAGCTCACAGCCGCACACCACAGCGACCTGCTGGCTGTAATTTAAATTTGCATTGTTTCATAATATTCTGGCAGATAAATATGACTTCCTGTACCTCTTATTGTGTTGTTGTATGGCAGGTTAAGCAAAAATGTAGGATTTTGGCAGCTTTTGCGTTGGTGTTATTTTATTCCTTTTGTAACACGCAGCAATTTGGCTTTGAGCCTACGGAGAGGTTAGCCGCCTGTCGAGGAACGTTCCGAAAGTGAAGGAGGCTGGGTCTGAGCCTACATAATCAGCTGAGGAGGGGTCATGGGGGGGTTGGCACTCGCCGTCTCCTTCCACACGTGTCATGTGAGCTGCAGCAGCTCTGTGAACATCCAGACGGCCTTTTCTGCTTTCACTTACTACACCACCTTGTCAAGCCCAATTGCAGGTCGTTTGTGTTTGTGAAATCTTCTGCAAATATGCCCCCCTCTCCACCACCCCCATTTGTGCTTTTAACGTCGAGTTATGTGGTGTTTTTGGCTTTCAAACCCCGACGTGACGAGCACATTCCATTAGGCCTTCGAAAGGGCAGTGTTTTAAGAAGAGGCACAGGTACAGTTACCCCCCTCCTCCATCTTCTCGTGATGCTGTGAAGATTCAAATGAGAGGTCAGGGTGCGGACTTTGTGCAACCTGCACCACATTATGAAGCACTCTGGGTATTTTTTTTCTGCTGAGGCTGTTAGTTCCTTGTTGCTGGGGCACCAGATACCATCTGCTTGCTTTTATAACCCAGACTCCTCTTCGTTGATGGACAACAGCTTCATCTTCATAAAGACTTGCCCTGCTCATGCGCGTCTGTTTATGTAAAAGTAATGCTGTTAAACATGATAAAAGAAACATGCAGTCAGAACAAAATGAACGCCACTTCTTTGGCTTTTGTGTTCTATGTAATTAAGCTGTTGAGATTACGCCGAATTGAATTTTTCAGATGTAGCTCATAACACTTTATTGCTACTGTTTTAGCAATGGTGATTAAAGTATGTAAGGCAAAATAAAATGGCATAATGTAGCAAGATTACTTACAAACCTAGCTGTCAAATCTAGTAAACAACGCATCCAACTTTGAAAGGATATTTAATGTTTTGTATCACTTTTAAACCACCGAGAGCATATTCAATGTTCAGTCAACTGACGGCTTGTTTATCTGGAACCTACGTCTTTCTGGGAGTGTGCGCCCGCCTTTCTTGATGTACTAAAAACGCAGTAAGGACGTGTCATGTAGGCTTCTTACATGTATGATTTAGGACTTCTTGGATGCAGTCCAGCATTGGGACTCTGTCCACAGTCTCCACAGCATCACTGGCTGTTTTTACTGTTCTTGCCTCTCTGTATGTTGCCTGGCCTCTGCTGCTGAAAGGGCGTGTCCGTTTCTCAGCAGCCCCCATTACCGTGACAAGCGCCTGGTCCGTCTCCCACGGCGACGGGCGGATTTTATCCGTGCCCTGAGCCAACTGGGCTGGAGCATGCGAGGATGTCCCACAGCCATGCTTCCGGACCGCTGGGCCAGTCTCGTCCAGATCCGCTCTAGCTCTGCGGCAAAATCCATTCCAGTTTTGTCAGGGGATGTAAGAGGAGGCCCAGTAGCAGTGGGGGGGCAAGGGAATGGCATTGTTCACTTTTTACAATTTTCCCAGTTAGTGGTCTGGTGCCCAGCTACGAAAACAGGTTTTAAGGTCTCGATCACGGTTTTAATATGCATGAAATGAGGCCCTGGCTCATGGGGTGTGATAAACGTCTGGGTGTCGGGGCCTGAGACAGTGACTGCCAGACCGACACGGTCATTAGCATCGAAGAATAACGGACTGCGGTCGCTTGAGCTGAGGGTTCACAGGCCCCCACAGATGACATCGTGATTACAAGCCTCGGTGCTGATGGTACACTGCTGCGTAGAGTCAACGTAGCTCGTGGGTGAATGCACGGTTGGTGCAAAGTCCTGCTTTGCTGACACAGGATTTTTGGTACTTGAAGGATGTTCCTGCTGTCCAGTTTAAGTCAGAACTCTGAGTGGCCCAAGCATGTGGTAGATGTCATACCTCCATGGTTGTGTTCTGTGAAGGCTTTGTTGCATGGTGGACCAATTCTCCATACATACCTAGTTAATGTACTACACTGTACCTGCAGAGTAATGGGGCATTATGTTCTGAAGAAGAAGAACATGTGGATGTGGCAGCAAGGCTTTATGGATGTGTTCGGCATGCAATTGGCAGATGATCTCGGATTACACCACTCAAAAGCAGGAAGTTCTGTACCCGTGCATTCCTTAATGCCATTCTAGTCTTTAATGGATTGTCAAACAAAGCACAGCACTCAGGCTCAGAAGGCCTCTTTATGTTTGCAATTCATCTCTTTTTAGGGATCACTCAGTAAAAGGACTAATTATTACCCATTACCCACTATAATACTGTAATGCTTAGACTCCTTCTGTTCACTGATTCTGGGAAAGTGTGTCTGCGTAGCATCTCGGTGTGAGTACAGGCAAAGGCCGTATACCTGTGTTCAGTATACCCATGCCTGAATGTGAGATGTTCTGGGAATTTGTAAAAAGCATGGTGGGCTCCCAGTCACATATGCATCTGCTGCAAACTTGGTTACATTGGCTCGCTGCTGATTTTGCGGTACTTCTGCACCCCAGAGTTCTCTGCCAGCCTTGCTCTGAGACAGGTCTGCATTTTAAGTCATTTGTTGCATTTGACATTTTGTTTTGGATGACCCAGGGAGTGCAATTACTGCAGCCTCTCCCTGGGTGAGCAGCGTCATGACAACGCGGCTCTGTTTACTGGCCTTGGTAACTCCGCGCTAACACAGCGCGGCTTTGTTTGCATGAGCTGGAGCATTCCTCAAATGTTTCCGGAAAGAAGAGAACACCCCCGCCCCACACACACACACACACACACACACACACACACACACACACACACACACACACACACACACACACACATAGATGGATGCTTGCACCCGATCATCTGACTGTCTATTCTGCAGCTGACAGGGCGTGGGTTGTTGGCACCATGCTAATTAGTGAGGAGTGCAGTGTAGCAGGGCACCACCTGCTGGTGATGCGGCTCCTCCAGGTCAGCGACTTTACTGCTGGCGCTAGTCCACTGTTCTTCTCAGGTTTATAGACTGTCTGTGTGAAATCACTGCCTTCTGACCAGGGCTGTCCGGAAGACTTCTCTTTCTCATTGCGTTGTCAGCAAGTCTTCCTTAGAAGAACGATTGCAGTTCTCAACCTGACAGCTACTGTCCAAGCTTATACAGAGCTCCGATATAGAACTGCATTTGGAGGAACGGAGAGAAAATAGCAAGTAATATCATTATGTCCTACTGGACAGATATGTGCCACATTAGAGGTATCAACAGTATTAACCATCAGTGTACGCTCGGCATTGGAGAACAGTCCTGTCTACTGTACTCGGCAGCTGAGATACATGCTGTATTAAATGGTACATATTTATGTCAACCTCAGGGAAAAGGAGCCCAGAACAGGTTTGAAAATTGAACATGTTCCAAGTTATTTCTGGCAGGGGGTTTTATATTTCTTGGCTAAAAGAAATCCTGAAGTCTTTTCCCAAGTTCCTCAGGGTTTGGAGGCGATAACGTTTGGCGCGCGTGTCCTTTGTAGGCGAACGCTAATCTTCCGACACACCAAAGTGTCTTCTAGGCTTTAATAATCCCCCTGATGCTTTACGTTTTGAGCCCCCCCACCCCCCAACGTCATACCCATCTGCTCCCCACCGCAGCCTTATCATCGTTTTACCTGTTCACACCTGCTCACTTCCTCGTTTGCGCACACCTGATTGCCATCTGTGCTATGCACAGAGGCAGCACCGAGTGCTGAGCCCCGACACGCACGTATCACAGAAAAAGCATGTGCATGCAGGGCAGGGGGCCGGTGGGTGATAGAGAATTATCCAAGGTGAGGCGGCTTGTCCTATCTGACAGTACCGTTTACACCCTTCTGAGGCGTAATATGTGAAAGGGTGCGACTTATTTTCCTAGTCGGGATTGCGGAGGGAGCACGCGAATGTGGCGTGGATGCACATACGTTTGTGGGATGATGTGGGTGTTTGCTAAGAATGCCAGCAGAACTAAGAGCAATAAGTGGCACTAATGGCTCGTGGCTGGATTTAAAAAATTGTGAATGGGCTGGTTTCCATGCCACCAAATAAATGGCTCAGCTACAGAAGTCCAGCGGTTCTGAGGAGGCGTGGTAGTATGGTACTCTGTGAGTGAAACAGTGATGAGCTCCGGAAACATGTTGGGTTAAATGCTGACCAGTTTTACTGCTGTTTCTTTGCCCAAGTTCACTACAGTTTCTTTACTAAACAATGATGAAATAAGTGTCATCCAGTGTAGCCCTGGAAAAGACTTTCGCCCAAGGGATCCTGCAAGCCCACAGAGACATACTCCTACATCTGGAAAACGGACAGACTTCTAATTGCCATTTATATTTATAGTCCTTATGTTAACTTTGCACTGTAATCTGTAATGGGGGGGGGGCAGCCAGATGACCTCAAACCCCCAGAGGTTTTTTTTTTTTTTTTTGGTTCCTCTCCCCTGTTGTCACTTGGCTTTAATTTAATAATTTAATTATTCCATCTGTTGTTAATTCTTTGTAATAAATGTAATTCATTCCTGTAAAGCGCCTTGAGGCAACTTGTTCTGAAAGGTGCTATATAAAAGTTAATTTAAGAATTAGATTTCTGTCTGTACATAACACCATAATTACTGTAGCATTACAAATTGATTTTTTAAAGTGAAAATATGGTCATGCCTATTTTCTGCTAAAAGGAATAATCAGGACTTTTGCTGAAATTCACTACTGGTCCTTCACTTAAGAATGATGAAGTGTGTTATTTTATTTTTTATTTTTTAATATAAACACACAAAATGATGTTGTACAGTCCATTCCTGTTTAAAAATAATCCCAAACAAGATGACTGTAAACACAAATACACTGGGCCTGTGCTGATGATAATCCAGTATTTGATAAACCACACTAAATGTTTATCGAGGCAAAATTAAACTTGTGCTTTCCTGTTAGTTTTTATTCCAATTACCTTACCATATAATTCAAAAATTTGAGTAAACTTTTAGGAGAGAGGGTGTTCATGATTTATTAATCGGTTGTTTGTTAGTTTTTTTTTTTTTTTGCGGCCCGTAGCAGTTTTTGAAGTGTGACAAGAAAATGCTCTGGTAGCAGGTTGTTGACGCAGCGCTGTGATTGGGCAGCACCAGGCAATGAATCCCAGCTGCCCTCTACTATTGGCCTGTTCATATTTGTGGTGTATAAATAGGACCGGCTGGCTGGATGGTGATGGTGTTCTGAGGGATGATGGTGATGATGGTGATGATGGTGGTGGTGATGATGGTGATGAAGATGATGAATAGGGTTTCACCACATCTTTGTTGTCGCTCTCCAAAAAGATGAAGCAATTTGATTTGCTAAAATATCTTTTAGGATTGTTTCATCCTGCCTTTCCTCTCACGCATTCCATTGGTTAATCTGCTTTCCACAGCATGTTAACTAGAACAAAGTCTGCAGTGGACCTTTTTTCCATTATATTTTAAAGCGTACATATAGCTGTAAATTGCAAACATTTTCTAATTTTAGCATATGTATGCATTGGTTTGTTGGCTCACTATCTCTCTACAGTAAAATATTTTATGCCATAGTTTACCTTTTTTTTTTGTTTTAGATTGCTGCTGACTTTGTGTATTTCCCTGGAGCTGCGTTTGGAGATAGCGCCTCGTTTGGCTGCAATTCTTTTGTTGTGTTTGACGTTCTTGCAGATGACTCGGGGAGGGTGACCAAAAACCCATATAGTCCAACACTTTGCATGGTAGAACAAAAGCTTTCGCCTCAAAATACAAGTAGCTATTAAACATTAACACCATAGCCTTGATACTGGATTAATCTTTTTGCTTTGTTACACTTACAAACTCATAAGATTTTTCAGTGTTCACCTTTGAATCCATGTAAATATTAATTAGGTTCTGAATCATTATGTAAGCTCTGGAATCAATAGAATTCCCTCCAATAGGTAATTATTAATGAATGCCTGTAGTTAACAGCATAATTTGTGTACTTTAATTATTGTAGCATTACAGATTGATTTTTGTATGTAAATATGGTTATGCCTGTTTTCTGCAGAGAGGAATAATTAGGACTTTAAGCAAGCTAGCCCCACTTTGAGTCAGGAGTTGCAGAGTTCCTGTCAGGGGTCACTGCATTCATGTAAAATTAATATTGATTGAATTCTGTTTTGGTCTCTAGGCCCTGTACACTAAAAAGGTGCAGGTTTGGTTTCAGCATTGCCTGAGACCAAATCAGATCCCTACTCCTGGCCCCCTAAACACACACAAGGGACAATATGCTACTCTTGCAATATTGGTAGGTCTATGTCCTTACCTTCCATACCTTAATCTACACCTTTGGTGAACTACATGTGCATATGTACCTTGCTTTAACTGAACGTTGTGTGTGTGTGTGTGTGTGTGTGTGTGTGTGCACGTGAGTACTTGGTGCTCTTGCTCTGTGTTTATATAAACACACACATATGTGTAAAACCATTTTGAAGTTCGTACTGTAAGTCTAAAGTGTGTGTGTGTCTATGTGTGTGTGTGTGTGTGTGTGTGTGTGTGTGTGAGAGAGAGAGAGAGAGAGAGAGAGAGAGAGAGAGAGAGAGA
>JABJVR010000001.1:15581625-15606906 GCA_025773905.1 Chitala chitala | reverse complement strand
TTGCAGAAACAAACAGGTGTATGGCTGGGGCAGACAGGTATGTAACAGAAACAAACAGGTGTGTTGCAGAAACAAACTGGTGTATGGCTGGGGCAGACAGGTATGTAACAGAAACAAACAGGTGTGTTGCAGAAACAAACAGGTATGTAACAGAAACAAACAGGTATGTAACAGAAACAAACAGGTGTGTTGCAGAAACAAACAGGTATGTAACAGAAACAAACAGGTGTATGGCTGAGGCAGACAGGTATGTAACAGAAACAAACAGGTGTGTTGCAGAAACAAACAGGTGTATGTCTGAGGCAAATCGGTATTTAACAAACAATGTGGTGTCTGTCAGCACTGTCATGGATTAATCTACGGTCTCAGCCTAAGTAAGTACATGTCTTGTACACACACAGGTAAACAATACACGGTCAAATCATGTGCCAGTCAGTTGGTGCAGATGCCACCAGTTACGGCCCACGGTGACACCAAGACCTTCAGCACCGCAGTAAAGAATAACCAGACGATACTAGATACACTCACACATGGACTCACTTCACACACTTTCAGCATCTTCTGCCTTGAAGGGGAGAGCCCAGCCTGCAGACTGCTTGCACAGGGAGACTGAGGGCCACATACTAACACAAACGCTTCTGCTTTTCCTTTCTTTCATCTTCTCATACCATCTTGCCTTGAAGGAGAGTCTGGTTGAGGCCCAGGAAAACAGGCACGCGGCAGGGCGACCCCTTGCAAGGTTCGTCTCCCCTTGCCTCCTAAAAGTGCCGCTGCCCGACCCACGCCATGCATTCGCCTGTTGGGAAAAGTTTGCATGCAAATGTTCATTGTTCTTTTTTTGTTGTTTCTTTTCATGCTGAAGCTGTGAGGTGCTTGAGAAGATTGGGCTTGGGGGTTTGAGGGGGACGGGTGAACGTTCATTGAGCGCTTTGTAGAATACCAATCACTGTGATGTTGTGGTTCTCTGATGACTAGCACCATTTTCTTTTATTTTTTTGCCTAATTTTTACACTTAACTCTTGTACTGGAAGAATAAAAGGCCTCATTATTTTTATTATTCGTACCATATGTTTACGTTTAATTCTTATAGTAATCAGTGAACAGGGATGCCAAATATTAATATGATGTGGAAAGCAGCAGATTTGTGGCCTGTTTGACCCCTCTTCGACAGCAAACACAGTGAATCCATCACCCATGCTGGTCCTTGACCTGTAAGAACCCTCACCCAGTGATCCCCACATTGACCTCATACAACAATCTGTGTAGTGCTGACTGCAATTTCAGAGGACAAGAGAAAGTGGGGGGGTGAGAGCAAGACAGAGAGAGGGAGAGGAGGGTGAGAGTGAGACAGAGAGAGAGGGAGGGGAGGGTGAGAGCGAGACAGAGAGAGGGAGGGGAGGGTGAGAGCGAGAGAGAGAGGGAGGGGAGGGTGAGAGCGAGACAGAGAGAGGGAGGGCAGGGTGAGAGCGAGACAGAGAGAGGGAGTGGAGGGTGAGAGCGAGACAGAGAGAGAGGGAGGAGAGGGTGAGAGCGGGACAGACAGAGAGGCAGAGAGGACAAGCAAGAGTTGAGGGAGCTAGAGAGGGGGGAGCTAGAGAGGGAGGGTGAATGAGAGGGGGAGAGAGAGAGATAGCGAGGGTGAGAGAGAGGGCAAAAGAGAGAGACAAAGAGAGTGAGAGAGAGGGCAAGAGAGACAGACAGAGAGGGTGAGAGAGAGACAGGGTGAGAGGGAGGGCAAGAGAGGAAGAGAGAGAGGGTGAGAGAGAGGGCAAGAGAGGAAGAGAAAGACGGAGAGAGAGGGAGCTAGAGAGAAATTGAGAGAGAGATGAGGAACAGGGCAAGAGAGAGAGACAGAGGGGTAGCTAGAGAGAGAGTGAGAGACAGAGAGAGTGTGAGAGAGGGGGGAGACATGGGGGAGAGGGTGAAAGCAATCAAGAAAGAGAGACAGAGGGGGAGAGAGATAGAGAGAGAGCAAGCGAGCTGATGAGGGAGGGTGAATGAGAGGGGGAGAGAGCGGGTGAGAAAGAGGGTGAGAGAGACAGAGAGGATGAGAGAGAGACAGAGCTACAAAGGAAGGGAGAGATGGGGAGAGAGAGAGTGGGCAAAATAGAGGACGGGTGAGAGAGAGCTAGAGAGAGAGAGCGCTAGAGAGAGGGCGAGTGAGACAGAGAGGAGATTATTATCTGTTGCAGCTTTCCACCCTGCATGTAGAACTGTGCGGAAACATATTAAATCTTGAATTCTAATACAAGTCAGAGAGCTTCCCACTGGCAGACAAAGATATAGAATTAGAGAGGGTGGGTGGGAAAGAGAAGGAGTTGGTGTAGAGAAATACAGATCCAAAGAAGGATGAGATGAAAGACTGATGGATGGAGGCCGATATGACAGATGTACAGAAGTCATTTTCTAGCTCCCTGCTCTTTAAAAAAAGTGACACGGTATTTTCTTTCTCTCCCACCCAGCCTGACATTCTCCGTTCAATAAAGAGTCCAGATTGAGCACTGGATCTTCCCATCCAGGTGATGGAATTTAATAAAAGGATCGTGGGAAATTACGGAAAGCAGGAGATGAGCTGCTGATTGGCTTTACTTGAGTATAAGAGTAATGAAAATAAACCACACGGGCGTGTGTGCATGCACACAAATACAAGCTGGGTGGGACGTATGGAGTAGGGGGGTGTTATTGGGAATGTGTGCAGTGTTTCCTCTGCAGAGGTGGAAGAACTTTGGAAAGGGAAAAATATCTCTCTTCTCATAGACGTGGGTAATACAATTCTGGGGTCACAACTTGGGCAAATACACAAACTGCTGAAAAACAGCAATCAAGCTGTTGTGAAGAAAGAAACATGCAGTTTGAATTGGATATTTTGCGCTCAACAGGAGAACGTACACATTTCCAAGCTGCTGCATTCGCTTCTCAAGACCAGCAGTTGCGGATGCATATGTGTTCTGAACAGAGGTGGCTATCAGTTGGTGGACACTGCCAGTTATGTGGCCAGTGGCTTGTGTTAAAGAGGGGTGTCTGTAAAACACTCTGTCCTCTAGGGGTTGAAATCCAGTGTCCATAGGCTGTAAGGGAAAAGGAATCAGATTCCATAGCCAAGCACATGGGACACATATGAGGAATTTGAGCTGAGTACAAATTGGGGGATTGAAGCAGTGTGCAGCCATTTTCTGCACCCAGGGAGCTAACACATAGTGTCTCGCTCTGAGACACACCTGGCAGCTGGGCTGGGATTTCCCACACCCCAGCCTGACACCGTACCCACTGAGCCACTAGGCCACTCAGGGTAAGGGGTTCTTTTTTACCTCATATTGCTGCTGTTTAGCTGAAGCCTTTATTTGGACAGCTGTACATTGGTAATTGAAAGATAACTCTAAGTGCTGCAGGCTGTACGGCTTCGACACCACAACGTTCTCGGACAGATAACGGCGTTACTAGAGCATGAGAGTCTGGGTAAATAGCAGTATTTAAGAAGGATAACACAAGGGGACAGAGTCAACAGATTTGGCAGTGTTTGCCTAAGTGTATATGAATAAGTCAAGACAGGCTTTCATTTAGGGTGGACCGTTTGGACGTGCAGTTTTTGATCTTGTGTGTAGCATGCAGAGGAGCATCATTTCCAGTGCTGTTGGTTTGAGTATCGTCAAGTGCACTTCTTCACTAGAGGAGCCTGGAGTAGAAGGCACACTCTGTCAGCAGTCCTGGGTTTCCCTTACAGGGGAAATATGACACAGCAACGCAGGCAAGTGCCACACAAGCAGGATGGGTGGCTCAAGTTGGATAAAAGAATCCCACTTCTTCCACCACTTCAGTCCTTGCTGACGTGCCGCTCTATTTATCCTCCTGTCTGCTTAGTCCCCCATGGGCGAGGCCGCAGCTCGTAGCACAAGCGCTTTGTTTTCGCTGGCAGGCTTCGTGCCGCGTGCTCTGCATGTTGGAGAGAGCAAGGTAAATAAAAATATAAACAAAGCAAAGGAAAACAAGAGAAGCAGCGATGCTGAGAGATGAATCCAATTGACAGACAGGCCCCGCTTGCCCAGAGAGAATGAGCTGTGCCCGCACTCTAATCAGCGACGCGCCATGAGGAAGACGCACTTTTTCAAGTGATGAGTACCGGGAGTAGAGAGCAGTGTACATCCTGAAAATGATGCTCATTTACTTAGCTTGGTAACACGGTGACTCTGAGAAAGTACAAATCAAACTGTGAGCTTGCTACACACCTCAGTGAAGGCCAGGAACTCTGGGAAACGTATGATCAAAGCACAACAGTGTAGATTTCCCAGGTCAACTGAACTGCATGTCGTTGGATTGTGTGAGGCTTAATAATAATAATAATTTATTTATTTATTTATTTTTTGAATAACATCTTTTAATATTGTGCATAAGTAAAATGAGGATGCATGCAACCAGAAGGTTGCTGGTTTGCGTTCCAAGAGAGTTCTTGCTGTAGTACACTTGAACAGGGCATCTGATCTGAAGTGCTGCGTTGAGACATCTAGCTGTTTAAATGGGCACAAACTGTGAGCTACTTCGATCCGAAACGTCACCCATGCAACACAACATAATGCCTGCTTTCTGTTTGAACGCTTTCACAGCAGACATTTTTTGTCACACCGTTAAATCCTAGTAAATGTGAGTCTGAATTTGAGAAAGGCTGACATAGCATGGGGGGGTGATGAGGCTCATGTTATTAGGCCGCTGGCTTGCCTCAAGTGTTAGACTGCTGTGTGTTGCCTTTTATCCCTTTCTCCTGTACTCTTCCTCAATCGCTCGCCATCCTCCAGGCCTCTTAATTCTCTGCATAGCCCTTCCTCTTCTTTTTTTGTACTCTCTTGTTTGGTGAATGATGAAGCCCTAATGCTCGATGTGACACGTTACTGACCGTCTGTTGTTTTTGTGGCTGCGCTGCTGTGATTGTCTGATGCCATGCAGTTAGGAGTGCCCTCCTTCCCTGACTCTTCTGTGAACGGGCGAAACAACAGACGAGCGCTTGTTTCTTGCTTTCTGAGGGCAGCTCGCTCCCGTGTCATGTGTAAACCCCTACCTCCCCCCCAAAAAACTCAGTTTCAAGGAGACGCTCAATTAGTGACATTGCGCGGTAGCCAGGCCCGCTTCTCTTGAGGCTTAATTAAAGGCGATCCGGGGAATTGCTGGCTCACCGCGAGAACACATTAGCTCAGATGAGCTGATTTGTGCCAGGAAAGGGAATTTTCGTAGCCTTAACGTGATTGATGCCTGATAACGTCTTTCCTTCGTTGCCCTGTGCGGTGATTGACGCTGCAGGCCGCGCTTGCTCTTGGATCTGGGACCCCTTGTGCTGTGCTGCCTCATGCTCCACGTACTCCCATGTCTGCGCTGTCTGCGCTTCCCCTTTCTGTCCCGGGCTGAGGTTTCTTGATATGTTGGCGGGTTGTTTTCCCCCGTTGAGATCGATACGGCTCCGTTCCCCGGCGAGGTGGCGCACACACCACCGAAATCCGAAGTCCAGAGCGCTGGGAAGAGCTCGTTTTTCATCCTGTCTCTGTAGATGCACTTCAGGACTTTAAAATACAACATTTTTTTTTTTATTACAAAAAGGGAGAAATATTTAAACTGGCGGGGCGTGTATTTGCACGAGGGGGCGGTAAAACAAGAAAAAGGCTTGATGTTTGCCTGTGAAGAGTTGAGTGTGTCTGATGCAGCAGAAATATAGCGCACATTTGTCAATAAACACTGTAACTGACAAACTGTTATACTGCTGTCATTGCTGTAAAAATGTTATTAATATTTACAGTGCAATTTATTCTGTCTTAAAACATTTTGAGCAGCACATCAGGCATGCTCGTGCTCTGGTTTGCCTTTGGCCTCTGTGGGTAGCGTTAGGGTTTGTGGTCTGGACCACACTGGGGTAATGAGTGTGAGGGCTGCTGTGTCGTGGTGTGCACCATTGGGCCAAGGAGGAACATTGCTGGGGACATTTTGTGTGCAGAATCAGACAGTTGTATTAGGATGTGTCTTTAACGTTATCAGTATAGCCTCGGACTACGGTAGTCGTATTTAGTTTCTTGGAGCGTACACCGGCAGTGTGATGGTTTAAGGCACAGCACTCTCACTTCTTGCTTTTGATATCGGGGTTTTGAATCTGGCACTGTGTGATTTTCCTCCTGTAGTCTGATGACTTGTTATTCAGGTGAATTGAAGTGCTGATCTGGAATTGCTGAGTGCGCTTTTATTGGGTCAGTGTTCCATGAATGACTGAATTGGTATGAACAGTATACAGCACAGGTGAATAAATGTAGTGCAGTTGAAAGTCCGAAAACGTAAGTATTTTGTTAGCTCTCTGGGCTACTCCTTGTTGTGATGTCTTTAAAATGTGCAGATCTGTAAATAACCTGATGCTGGCACATGTCTTGTGCTTATGATGTTCATTTAGTGAGCAGTCATAAAATGAAGGTGGTTCTGAGATTACTTTTTGGAGTTCTCAATAATGCTCTCTCATACAAGATCTTGGAGAAAAATTAATGCAGATGTAGATGAAAATAAATGCTGAGATGTTGCATAATCTTGTCAAAACAATGCCACAAAGAATATGCAGTGCAATCAAAGCTAAAAGGGGTCCAACAAAATATTAGTGTGCAAATTTTATTTTGGACAAGCTCTTTGCTTTGTGCACTATGGGTGTACAGGATGTATAATATAGGGGTGTTAATGCAGTGACTTACCTTTAAACCGATGGACCACAGCCACACTAAAGTAGACAACCCAGAGAAAACCCACACGTACAGGAGAACAGCTAAACCCCACACCTGCGGAGGAGATCAGGTAAACTTCAGACATGTCCAGGAGATCAGGTAAACTCCATACATGTACAGGAGAACAGGTAAACTCCATACATGTACAGGAGAACAGGTAAACTTCACACATATACAGGAGAACAGGTAAACTGCACACATGTACAGGAGATCAGGTAAATTCCACACATGTACAGGAGATCAGGCAAGCTCCAGACATGTACAGGAGATCAGGTAAACTCCAGACGTGCAGGAGATCAGGTAAACCACCAGACATGCAGGAGATCAGGTAAACTCCAGACGTGCGGGAGATCAGGTAAACTTCAGACATGTGGGAGATCAGGTAAACCACCAGACGTGCAGGAGATCAGGTAAACTCCAGATGTGCGGGAGATCAGGTAATTTTATTTTGGACAAGCTCTTTGCTTTGTGCACTATGGGTGTACAGGATGTATAATATAGGGGTGTTAATGCAGTGACTTACCTTTAAACCGATGGACCACAGCCACACTAAAGTAGACAACCCAGAGAAAACCCACACGTACAGGAGAACAGCTAAACCCCACACCTGCGGAGGAGATCAGGTAAACTTCAGACATGTCCAGGAGATCAGGTAAACTCCATACATGTACAGGAGAACAGGTAAACTCCATACATGTACAGGAGAACAGGTAAACTTCACACATATACAGGAGAACAGGTAAACTGCACACATGTACAGGAGATCAGGTAAATTCCACACATGTACAGGAGATCAGGCAAGCTCCAGACATGTACAGGAGATCAGGTAAACTCCAGACGTGCAGGAGATCAGGTAAACCACCAGACATGCAGGAGATCAGGTAAACTCCAGATGTGCGGGAGATCAGGTAAACCACCAGACGTGCGGGAGATCAGGTAAACTCCAGACGTGCGGGAGATCAGGTAAACTCCAGACGTGCGGGAGATCAGGTAAACCACCAGACGTGCAGGAGATCAGGTAAACCACCAGACATGCAGGAGATCAGGTAAATTCCAGACGTGCGGGAGATCAGGTAAACTCCAGACGTGCAGGAGATCAGGTAAACTCCAGACGTGGAGGAGATCAGGTAAACTTCAGACATGCGGGAGATCAGGTAAACTCCACAGGCTTATTGTCAAGTGTCATACTCAAATTTATCACTTTTTTGTGTGAACCAGCTATTTCCCACTGAGCCGCTGTGTTGTCACACCCAAGCCAAAGAAGCAGCGTAATATTATTAAATCCACAAAGGTGTAAAGATGGTGCACTGATTCGTTTGTAAAGCTTTACAGACTATTTTCAAACTTTTATCATAGAATTTAGCACGATTTTATTCAGTTTGTACAGTTTTTAACATCTGTAATTTATAGCTTAATTACAGTAAATACCTCATATGCATGCTGTATAAATTTTGTCGAATTATATTGTATAAACACAATTTGTTTATTAAATCTGATATTCAAATGTTACATTAACATACTTTTTGTTAATATCTAAATATATTACTTCATATCAAAGTTAATATAAAATATATAATTATATGCAAAGTACATTTACCAGATCAGATACATATTTAACCTGAGAAGAACTGCTTTGCTATTTAAAATCCATCCATTTTATTCCTACTCTGTGGTTGCTTTGTGTTTTAACAAGAAAACAATGTAATTGATTGCGAGACATATTTTAGAAACACTATCGATTATCGAGACACAGCGGGTAGCACTTGCTGTCTTGTTTGAGGCCTGCCCTGCCCTTGTATTCCCCCTGGGACATGTTCTGACTCATTCTGACCCTAGGACAGTGCACCTGTTAGTCACAATGGGTGAGCGAACAGTAAACAAGAGCACGACACAACGGTTACAGCTCGCTGGTTATTACTGCCGCGGAAGGGAGTCGAAAGCACATGGGGAAAACAAACACTAAGGTTGGGACCTTTGAGAAATGTGCTCACATAGTTGATGAAAAGGATAATATTTGTGTATAAACTGAGTGCCCTTATATAGAGGAAAATCACGCTGCAATCAGTGCAGCAGCCAGAGCGAGGGGAAGGGGGGGCGCAGGCATCATTTGCTGAATTCAGTGCGTAGTGCGGGGCCGGAAAGAGGCATTGTTCACGCAAACAAGGGAGTCGAAAAGAGCCCGTATAATCCACCAGTCACTCTTCATTTACTCCACTTCATGCACTGACAGACCAATAAGGCTGGTCTAGGAGGAGCCTCTGAAGCACAATGAAACATGCAGAACGCTAATGACACACCTGTGTCTGCACACATACACACAGTACACAGCACCGCCTGTTCACGTACACATACTACACACTTGTGTCTAAACACCTACAGTATACACAATACAGGTTTTCAGAACATACATGCCAAAGTACACATTTTATAAGACAGGATGCAGGGTTTATATTCCATCTCTTTTAAATTCTCATTTGACATACATAATGAAACACACTTTAAAAAGATTTGGAAATAATTTTTATGAAGCACGCACCATTATGGAACACATGTACAATCAACAATTGTTATTGAGAGAATTATCCTTAGTTCTGGAATGGGCTGAAAGTCTTTTTTACCTCTCGTTGTCTGAGAACATTTTCTTGTCATGTCCAAGGCCTCCTTTTTATTCTCAGATGTGTAGTGAACTGTAATTAGTATGTGCTAAACATTTCTGTTGACCAAAGGTTTGTTTAAACCTGGTGATGCGGTAAGCCTACATTTTGAAATGTGTATCATGTGTTATTTTACTCTTACCCTACAAGCCTTGCTCTAAGGAGGACAAAGGTCCTATTGCACCCACGCTAAGAAAACCAAAAAAAAATGTAATCCTTCTGGTTTGTAGTATATTTTTGGAAGCTATTAAAATAGTGACAGCAAGTTTCACTGATGACTTGAAAGTGAGAAATATTTAAACACCCGCATGTGAGTCGTGGATCAGGGGGATTTAGCATACTCATTAACGGCTCGAAAACGTGACCACGTAACAAACGCAGCCGCGAGACCCCTGCCAACACATGCTTGCATCAGGAAATGCCCTGCGGTTGCCATGGAGACCAAAAACTCTGCCTATTATCTGTCAGGCTTAGAACAAAAAAACAGCAAAGAAAAGACAGAATGTGTTCCTTGTACATTGTGAGTGAAGGCCACCTAACTGCATAAATACCGAGGGCGTACATTCCAGGAGATGAAAGCTTTTTAACTGTGGAGTTTATGCCTCTTTGTGATCCATTCCCAAGCTCACTGGCAGAGCACTCATTTACATCAAAGCTTCATTAGACGTTCTTTGGCCAGGGCAACGGCGAAAATAATGAACCTCCTTTGCATGGGCAACGTCGGAGCCCCTGTTGATTGGCGGGAAATTCTTTGTTGAGCTGGTCCCTCTGCATTTCTCTTACACCTGAGCTGTGCTCAGAAGCGCTGTGCATCTTAGGTGGCTTTGGTTCTGCAAACGGGACTTTAAAAAGCGTCCGGGCGCATGTCAAAGTTTTACTGTTTTCCTGCCACTCCGTAGCCATGACTTTTGTATGTGTGCGGATCCCTCAGAACTCATGGCAAGAGAGGCGTTTCAGTCTCTGCCTGGCTTTTTCCCTGCAGGTTGGGAAGCCCCCACTCAACGACCTCTTCACCGACCTGTGTGATGGGCGACGCCTCCTGGAGCTGCTGGAGGGGCTGGCAGGACATGAACTAGTGAGTTCTCTTACCCCTATCATATGACCCTCTCTCACCCCTATCATGTGACCCTCTCTGCCTGCCTGTTTACAAACGGACACAAACGCAGCAGTGGGCATTGTCACAGCCTCAGCAATCTGGTGCTGTTTTAACTTAGACTCAGTGGTACCAGAATGTGGAAAGTTACACCTCTTAATTCAGTTATGCAGATTTGTATTCAGCTGTTCAATTAAACGAAAGTTAGATCACTTCTGTGCACTGTGGGGGTTTTGGTGAAGCAGATAGCTTTAAAAGCACTGAATTAAAAGATGTAACTGTCAGATCTGCATACTTGTGACAGTATAAACACAGGCCTCTGCAGTGATAAGGCTGTGATAAGGCATTGGTGTAATTCTTGTTCTGGTGAATGTCACAGGGTCCCCAAGCTTCAAAGAAAATGCTCAGACACTTTGGAACAGATATGTTGTATAATATAGGTTTTTGGACAACTGTGAGAATATTTTTATCTGCAGGCTTACTGAGTGGCTAAGTTGAAGAGTTTGTCCCCATGTGCAGGCTGGTGCTTATGTCTGAGCAAGAGAGGAAGTCCCACATGGCGAGACCAATTTTACAGTGCTACGCTAAGAGAGAAAGGCTTAAATCAGTGGGTAGGCCTCTGCAGGGCTCTGGCGCTCAGCTGAAATACCTGTGCCTTACCTGTGGTTGAGGTCGTTGAACATCCCCCGGCTGACATTTGGCTCTCCCACGCGGAGCCCTGTGACTCACATAGTTGAGAAGAAGCTAATTGGTGGGGTCAGGCACGGTGGCCTTGACAACAGATGAGTGACAGAGTGAGACAGCAGTGGACCTCCACCCTGGTCCTGAGTTGTCTTGCGTGTCCTGACACAGTTCCAGCTGAAACCTTAAATAATTAAGGGTGATTGAATCTTTTGATGGAATTGTAACCATGAGTTGATCCATCCTGACATTTCTGATTTCTTTTTGGGAGATTATTTTGAGCCGGCCTTTGTGCTGTCTGGTAAAAGCTGAAAGATATTTCTTGATTTATTTTTATTTTTTTGTCCATATAATAATCTGTTGCCAAATGTAATTATGATCAATTATTTAAGTATTTAGATTACTTAATACTTCATGGCTCCAGAACAAATGAGAAATTGAATGACTGATTGATTCTCATTAAATTAAATACTAATTTATGCTGTTGTTTGAGGTGCTATAATGAACCAAATCAGTTTAAGGTATTACTGCTTTTTTTTTCTCTTTTTCAAAACTGCCCATTATAACTTTTCTTATTTCTCTTAGCAGGTGTGACATCACCATTTCATTACAGCCCAATCAGATCTCTTTAATTAATAAGACTATTCCAGGGAAAATTTACATCTTCACGAATTAATATATTATTTGTTAAATAGCTGATTAGCACAGATGTAAGAGAAATGAGATGAGCATTGTTTCATGATTGTAGCTGGAAATGCTAGCCTTTCTGTTTAACGATTCTACCAATCAGACTTGCGGCAAATTGAATATTCATGAATGGCATTACTGGGCAGTCTGGGGATTGTGAATTCTAGACAAATTACGGCTTCAAATTCTGTATTTTATATTCATTGATTACATGAATGAAAAACACGGCCATTTTTGTTATGGAAAGGTAATTTAAAATTGAAATTAAAGAACCTTTTCAAAAGTAGGTGGAGGAAATTTCCAGCATTTGAAGACCAGCACTGAAGCACAGAATAATGAAACGCTTGGTCACAAGTCCTGCCAGTGTTACGCATAATCATTTGCATCATATTTTGTTCCGGAACTAAAAGCACACATCTTGCTGCTGTGTATTGTATAGGATCATGGTACTATATCTTCAAATTACAGTTACTGTGACTTATTATCATGTGTAAGATGAAAGCGAGATTCCATGTTAACTGTGTCAGCACAGTCAGGCTTTAGTACAAGAGATCTGAAGCCGATTTGTGTTCTTTTTCTCCTTATTGTCACAAGCATCCAGTGTGTTACACGTTAAAAGAGAGGACTCTCATTTACAGGCAAAAGAGAAGGGCTGCACCCGAGTTCATTCCCTCAACAATGTCAACAGAGCCCTCCAGATCCTGCAGAAGAACAATGTAAGTGGCGTTCTCTCATCACAAAGACACCTGCCGCTTTAGTCTGGGATGCCATCAAGGAGGAATGTAGCCTAGGAAATTCATTCACATTCGTTTATAGTAATTGAAATGAATTCCCAGAGCTTCTGCCATGAATGCACACTGACTCCCGATCCAATTAGTGTGACACAGGTTTTTCAGATTTATGACCACTGTTTACATGTGGCGAAACTTATTGCTGCAGCACAGATCATTTAGTGATGGAGCACATGTCCTTGCTGGCTTTAAGGTAATGTAATGAAATAAAGATGAGGCTGAAGCCCTTACCACCTTCCTTCCCCAGGTTGAATTAGTGAATATAGGCGGAGCTGATATTGTCGATGGCAACCACAAACTGACCTTGGGCCTCATCTGGAGCATCATCCTCCATTGGCAGGTGAGTTAATGCCACCTCTTACAGGTAATATGCATACCTGTTTGATTCGTTTGACTGGGAGATCACCCAAGTCAACAATTTCCATACTAATTAATTAATATAGTCCCTTTTGCTATAATTGAGTGGGATTTTTCCTGTCAAGAAATGATGACGGTTGCCATAGTTAAGCCTACAGTATGTTTTTGAACTAGCATTCTCCTGGGACTAAAAGGTTTCATAAGATTAAGAGTAGGGTGCCAACAGTGTTTTAATACTGATGCTTGTTTCGGACAGGAAGAGAAAATGTTTCAAGTTACACTCACCAAATGTAGCTCCGCAAAAAAAAGCAATAATAGCAATTGTGAAGTGACCCCAGGAGTGTGATTATTCATTATTCATAGCTAAAAAACGACAAGACTAGGTAAACGAGTAAGTGCATGTTACAGCACTGCTGCCTGAGTATTGTCCAGTATACTGTGTCCAGAAGAGGCTCTGCCCTGTGAAAGGGAAAATTTTTATAGTTCTTAACAATTCAGAAAATTATTGAATGTGATTTTAAAAAACACTTTTGTCACTTGATTTTCTTTTATGTAACTGTGTTCCCTGATGGTCGGTTTGCGTGAGATCGGGATCTTAGACTGCGCAGCAGGAGGGCAGAAAGCAGCCTGTGTTATAAGAACACTTCGTAAGAATACTTTAGCACCATGTTTTCCAAAAAAGGCAAGGAAGTTATTAAAATTGTATCTGACAAAGCTGTACCTGCTCTGGCTTTAGCGAGACTTCTAATAGCGCTGTTTAATGGTGTTTATCGGCAGAAAAGCAGAAGTTGCGGGACGCTTGGAGAGAAGCGGGAGCTTTCTGACAGTGAGGCATTGCCACAGCCAGTCGAAATGAGTTATGTTAATGCCCTGTATTTTTTATTGCTACTTTAGGAGATGTAGAACAGCTTTCTAAATTTAACTGTATCTCTATATTCAATTGCAGGAAATTAGATGCACTTTCAGCTTTTAACAATTTTTGATGGCAGGTTTTTTTCTCATCATATTCACCAATAGATCTGTATATCACTAACCTGACAGTAAAAATGGAATTCTCTGAGGAGTAACATACATATGGAGGAAATGGCATAGCCACAATACTGGTCCGTGCGGGACACCCATTTCTCTTATATAGTGTAGAGTAATGGTGTTTCGTCCAATTCTATCCACCCTTTGGGAAAAGGCCAAGGAACGCTGTACAGTGTGGCTGGGAATAAAGCAGAGTACAGTGTGGCTGGGCAGCGACTTTACACACACACACACACACACACACACACACACACACACACACACACACACGTACACACAAAAAGGACACCTATTCACCTGGAATTCATGTCTTTAGGCCGAAAGTCATCATTTTGTATTTGAAAATTCAGTTTCTCCCTGATGAAAATGAAAATTCTCAATGGACTATACTAATCAAATTTCATTTATTCATTCATTTTCAATGAGAACAATGAGAGAAATCAGACCTTGGGATATGCTTGAATAAGTGTGCTTCTAGTGTGGGGATCAGATTGAAATTCTTACAGTTTTTTAAATTGAAGAATCTGAGTTTAAATCATATATGTTGACAGAACGTGGTGCACCTCTTTTTCCTGCTTTTGGGGTGCTGTCTTAAAAAAAGATTTACTGCAAAGATTTACTACAAAAAAAGAAGAAAGAAAAGGAATATTCTGTAGGTTCAATAGCAAAATTAATTCTGTGAACAGTTGCCTGTGGATTTTACAGGGCTATTATTTGAATCTCACGGGTAATAAAGACATTATCTGATGTTGCAGAAGTGCATTGATCTACTTTGAACAAGTAATGAAGTTTTTTTAGGCAATCATAAATAGTATAATATTATCCCCATCAAAGCTCAATATGTTATCATAATGTAAGGCAGATTGTTTAGCAGCTAAAAGCTGAAATTTAAGTCTGACATTTTTCCACCTAAGGATAGTAGTGTACTTTTTTAATGTCGTTGCAGAAAGGAATTGTAACCAGGCATAATCTGACATTAAAAATGAGTGTAATGCAACCTCAATAATGAAATGAGCAAAGTACATTCAAAGTGAAAGGTATGATAAACCTACAGTGTATTTTCAACAACCCTGCATAGATAGGATTTAGATATGTGAAAACTAGCACTAATTAGTGGATTGGCATGGACTGTTTTAATGCCAGTACTGTCATTAACAGTAGGCAAGTTCTGGCTGGGAAAAACCTGGAACACCTAAACACGTTTTACAGTTTCAGGTTAAGCATTCATGATGTGTGGAGCAAAGTGTTCACAAACTGTCACAAATCCATAAAAGATTTATTGATTTTGCCAGTGATCACTTTTCGCGTTGGTATCAATCACTGTCGTTGCAAAATAATGACCTCGTTTAATTTCTTATCCATTTTGGATTTACAGTATCTGTGTTCTTCCTCATTCAGTATGTGAGCAATTTTAATTTTTATTCCAGATTATTATTATTTTTTGCGTTTTTATGATTTGAGACACCTAAACAATGTAGAAGTTAATTTATAGACGACAATTGGTTGTAGTTTTCTCCTTTTTTAAACTTATATATGAAATAGCACTTCATCATCCTAGGTTTATTTCAGAAAAAAAATTACCAGTACAGCTGTTAGCTGTAAAATAAATACAGGTGCATCAATACAGTGGTGTAACCCAGCAAAGAATTGATATTGTGGCATAAGGTGTGTGAGTATGCTTTTTGTTTGGTGCAGTTTTAAGGTCCTGGCCTGGTAAATCACCTATCAGTGTCCATTACACTAGTGGTTCCCAACCAGGGGATCATGGCTCACTAGGGGGGCTCAGTGAGGACTGACAGTGACTAAACCCTTCAAAGAGAGGAGGCAGCGGATGTATGAAAAATGTCACAGTCTCACGTGTGTCTGCTATTTATGCAAAAAAGAGATACGCGAGGATTTTTTGTTTTGATGAATATTCATCACCAACAGAAATCCATACTGATTGTGTTGGTCGTAAATACTCAGTGAACATATCGGTAAGTTTTGCATTTTAGGCATTATTTTATTGATACGCAAGCAGTCGGTCTGTGAAACTTTTTTGATGTTCTGTATTAGCTTATTTGTTGAGCTTCAGAAATGCTTGCTCATGTTATCTTGAGTGAAGTAATCAACAGGAGCGTTACTTTAATAAACATATAGAGCGGTTTTTGAGGATACGTAGAGTCACGTTCAAAAGAAAATACATCATTTGGCAGTGTAACAAATGAAAATATGTTTATATTAATAATCACAGACAAATTTGTCATTATTGTGGAGTGCTTACAAGAGAAACGATGTCAAAACCTGTGTAGGGCGACTTAAAAATACTTTCTGGACACACGGGGTCCTAGGATAAAAAAAAAAACGGTTGGAAACCGCTGGATTACGCCAAAATAACCATGATAAATATGATGGTATGTAATAACCAGGATAACATTATGAAAGGACGGGAAAATTGTAATTATTTTTTGATGATGTAAAGATAATAAAAACATAATGAAAAAAGTTAAAAACATTAAGAAATGTATTGATAAAATATATAAATACACCAGCTCTGACTGTTTGAATTCAACGTTCTGTTTCCAGATGAAGTTTATTGCTACAGACCCCTGTTTACGGGGGCCTTTACAACATGCTTTCCCCCTTCCATCGGTCTTCTGTCACGCGCTTAACCCCTGAGCTTCCCCTCCCTCGTTTGGCAGTCGGAAGAACGAGCAAAATAATCATTTGTGGCAACGGAGAAGATCCAGAGTGGCACCGTTTGTTTACTGTAGGTTTCTGTCTCTAACTCTTCCTCCAGGTAAAAGATGTGATGAAAGATGTGATGGCTGACCTCCAGCAAACGAACAGTGAAAAGATCCTGTTGAGCTGGGTTCGCCAGTCCACTCGGGAGTACCCACAGGTCAACGTGGTCAACTTCTCCAGCAGCTGGTCTGACGGCTTAGCCTTCAACGCCCTCATCCACAGCCACAGGTCAGGGCTCATGGCTCACTAACAGCTTATACACATCTCCTCATTTAACTTTTATATCTCTGCCGCCCCAAGGACTCCTTGACTCCCACAATGCCGTGCTGCTCTCCACTCTCTGCTCATCGCTGGTCTCTGCTTTGAAATGACGGCTCCACGGCTGTGCGCGCTACTGTGCTCGATTCACCGTGTCTTGATATAATTCTCTGATGCATCACATAAAACCTTATTGCCTATTGAGCTACCCTGCGTCTTTTACCATTGTATACCTTTATGTCATTCTACTCATTAGTCCGTCGTGCTTTGCCTCTTTGAATGAACTATGTTTTAATTGTGAGATTAGATCGGAGAAGGGATCGTGTGGGGCTTTCAGAGGTTGTAGCGTACAATTTTGTGTGGGTGTGATTATGATTAAAGTGTATTTTGATGGATGATACGGATATGTTACAGCAGACTTTAATGGGAGGTGTAATAAGATTAAAATCTCTTCTGCTTCTTTCCAGACCAGATCTGTTTGAGTGGAGCAGTGTGGAGGAGCAGCAGACAGACGTGGAGCGACTAGACTATGCCTTCAGCACTGCCAAGAGCCACCTGGGCATAGAGAGACTGCTGGACCCTGAGGGTAAATGGGTGGGGGAAGGGGTTGGGGGTGGTGGCAACGTGTAGAGCAGATGGGCCAGTAGGGAATGATGGGAGAAAAGAGCCAAGAGAGGTTGTGTAGGGGCAGTGGGCAGCTAGTGTTGGTTTGAGATTTAGGAACCTGTTAGGGGTGAGATGTGAGCGTTCAGGCACTGTTTCAGAGTTGAAAGGAGATGTAATGTCAGCGGTCCCATCTCTACCCACTTGATTGATTTTTGCAGTGCGGCTCAGATTTCTGACTTAACTGCTAGGTTCTGACTCTGGGAGTCCTTCCCTCTGAGCGTGAAGGTCAAGGCGTCCCATCTGCTCGGAATGGAATAACAGTTGGGAGGGCGGGATTGCAGGTTGAGCTTTAATAGGCAGAACCGGAACGGTTCTGTTTTCCTGGACTTTTTGTCGCAGCGTGCGTGTCTCGTTTCCCTGGCTGCCGCGGGGGCAGAATTCCACGCTGCCCCTGAGCACAGCTGCACTTACACTAGGCGCCTGTTAGCTCCTCACGTCCCTTCAGCAATCCCACTGCTTCTGTTCCTGTTGCAGTGTTAAGTGGAAAAGTGTTAAGTGGAAAGCATTGCCTGTTTATGTTACAGGCTGCAAGCGAAGCTAATGGACACATTAGCATTTTAAAAAGTATCCCATAGAAACTTCCAGGCTTACTTTCTTCTCTAGCTATGCTTTAGGTAGCTAAAATAACATGTTAACATTGATTTTGGGCAACATTTTTGTCTGAAATTCTTATAACTTCAGAATAATCCACTTAAAGATGTCATTCAATTTATAAATGAGAATCGACTTCACTTTTTATTTTGGATTAAATCCAGGGCATTTTTTATGGCTGAATTTTTTGTTGAGGTGTGCAGTGTCAGTTCTGATGTATAATAGTTAACTGGTAGCAAGTCTGGTTTGGCTGTTTCTCAGTATGTCCAGGTTAGGATATTCTACAGTCCCAGGTATCCTTCCTTACTTCTCATATGTTACCTGTAAAAACGTTAATTGTTTTATTCCCCTTGATACTTCCATGACTGATCAGTCAAGCCCCCTGAGGTGGCCATTTCTCCTCCTGGTGTTGTTTCCATATGCCAGCAAGATGTAACGTGCGCCTGAGATTTTTGACAGCGAGATTTGACTGTTTTTACTGGTTGACAAGCATCATGGAGATGACAGTCATTCCGGTCATTGAGGTACACTGCAGTCATTCCAATAGCAGCAGTCAAGATGCGGCACTGAGATTCACCGCGGTCCCGGTGAATAGTAATGGATGATGAATGGTGTTACTCTGGCGAACAGGCTGAATCAGCGGCGGCACAGCTGCAAACGAAAGCTAGAGGCAGTCTGCATTATTTATTTCATAGCCTTGTGTCAGGGCTCATACTGGAAAATAGGAAATGCATTCACCAGAGTCAGATATTGCCAAGTACAACCCTCTTCATTTAGCCCACCTGCTGTCCATTACTCTGCCCTCTATTTAGCTTCCTGCCATCCATTACTCCGCTCTCCATTTAGCTTCCTGCCATCCATTACTCCGCTCCCTATTTACCTTTCTGTCAGTCATGACTATACTCCGAGGAGTTATGTGAAAAGCTGGATTAAGGATGTGCTAGAGACAGTGACAATGAATCTGTGGAGTGAGAATACAGTTGTAGCAAGTCCTTGAATTGGCTGCACATTCTGTGCTGTTAAAGTTTTCATGTGAAATACAGCACAAGTGCAAGTGTATGTGGCAGTGATTGTAAGTGTTACATATTCCACAGATACTGTAAAGGTTCTGAAGCAAGGAATTGTGGGCAGCTAAGACAACAGAAATGAAGGTATAATGTGAAAAAACAGGAGGCCTTAAATCATGTATGACTGAGTTTTAAGATATGGTGGGCATAAACACATGGGGAATGACAACTCCTTCCTGCTTCAGGACTATTAAGTTTGTAGCATTGATGCTGACAGCGTGACCCGAAAAACCTGAAGCAGAACGGGCCGGTGACACGTGGCGACACTCATGATGAATCCACATCGTGTTAAGTGTGGCAGGGATGAAGTGGAAAAGGAAGCAGGAGGGGAAGGGAGTCATAGCGAGGTGGGGAAGACACCGAAATGCCTCGATGCAGGAACGGATCCGTGGCGGGAGGACGAGAAGCAATTATTCGCTCTGTTAGTTGCAAAGCAAGTAACTGGTTTGCATGAAAGTGGGGAGCAGTGGACACACGGAGGATCCGTGCTGCAGGAGAGTGGCCTCTGCTTCTCAAGAGAGATGGTGTGCAGGGCCCATGTTCAGGCCATGGGCTGAGCGGGTCTATGCAGCTCAGTGTACATTCTGCTCTCTCACTGTGGATGAACGAGGCTCTGCCTACACAAGAGAGAGGGCACTGTGGCGTTGTCTCCTCTTTTGTCTAAACGTGATGGACACGTGCCTGTGTGTGTGTGTGTGTGTGTGTGTGTGTGTGTGTGTGTGTGACTGTGAGACAGAAAATGAGACAGAGAAACAACGTGCACGAACGTGTGTTGGGGAAAATACGAACACAGAAGCAGAAGCATAAATTGAGTGACCGTGCCGTTTGTCTGAGCGTGGCTCAACGTGCGATCGTGTTTGTGTACACGGGAGGCGAGGAGACGCAGAAGTGTACTGAGTCTCATCAGAACTAATGATGAATAAAATGCTTCCTGTCTCCATGGGTTATTACAGTTCTTGATGCGCCAGAAAGGAGCAATAAAAAGGGAGTTAAAAATAGCACAAGGAGCAACACGACCACCCTACTGATAAGCTCGCACCTTCTCTCTTGCCGTCTCTCCTCCTTTCACCTCTTTTCTGCCATCTCTGCCTAACATGTCCACATGTGACGTCTCCAATTACCAAGTTTTACTGGCTGAAGACAATACATTCGTAAATTGTGGATATGACACGATATTACGTGTTTATGAAAGGCAGCTCTGCTGCATCATTTTTATTGTTGTTGTGTCTTCTGTGGTACTTCATTGAGATGCTGTTTTTGTAATTCCCACAATGTAAAAACAATAAAGCCGCCCATGTGTCTCCCAGATGTGGCCACAGCGCACCCTGACAAGAAGTCCATTCTCATGTACGTGACGTCGCTGTTCCAAGTGCTGCCGCACGGAGTCACCATGGAAGCCATTCAGGAGGTGGAGAGGCTGCCTTCGACCCCAGCCACCCTGGACGACCGCGTCCACCTTCAGAGCAAGCAGCGCTTCTCCCAGCAGGTTAGCTCGCCTGGTCCAGGCTCTGATCAGCAAAGGGCTGCACGGGTGTCTGTGATGGGAAACAGTGACCGTGTCGTTATCGTACGTTAGACCCACGTGTTAGCGTTATAGTGATCACAGGAGCGCAGCTGTCTCCTATCCCTGTCCTGCCTTCTTCCCCTGTCTCATCTTTCTATGTCTCTTTTCCGTTCCCCATCTTGCACGTTTGTCAAATTTCTCCAAGCATCACCACAGCCTGACCTGCCTGACCCCCCCCCTCTTTCTGATGCAGCGAGTTGCTATGGGAAACCCTTACAGTGACCCTGTCACTGCTTTCTGGTATTATTGCAGAATTTAACTTCTTTCCGTTGTTTTTTTCTTCTCTTTTTTTTCTACTCGGATTTAGTCATTGCTAATTATCTCCTAAGCTCAGCTGTCTAAATAGCCGCCTCCAGCTCCCTCAGGGGCAGAGTCTGTACGCTCGGGTCAGCAAACGAGGTTGTGTGCCGGTGGCTGTTTGTCAGACCATGAACGTCTCTCACTGCAACCTGTGGCCACCTTGTGACCAAACACCTTCCTAGGAGACCACCTGGATACCTTCTCTGTGTTCAGCCCAGCAGCCTGGTTCAGGCTGAGACCTCAGGGATCCTGGCGTTAGTGTGACCGTTGAGCAGAGTAGCTTCATTGGCTGAACCTGCCCATTCATTCCTTTTTGATGTGCAGTATGGTTTGGCCAACCCAGGAGAGATGGCATTACATGGAGATCATCAGCTTCACACCTGTACTAGGGCTACAAGGATATTCTAGGCCATGTTTAAACACATGCCCTTCTGGTAGAATGACATTTATTAGTTTGCAGTAGTGTGGCATCGTAGTGACAATCAAGATTGAGCCGTAGCACAATTTTACTACAATTTATAATAGAAATCCATAATGGTTAATTCATTATTCAGATGTTTAGTCCTGATTAAGGAGATTCTTATGAAGATAAAAGAGAATGGAAGAAAATAATTGATCTGAAATGCCTGTTGTTTTTGTCTGAAGAGAACTGAATTTTGCTCTTGGCAGTGTACATAGTAGACTGGATGACAACTGTGCTACTGGCAGAATTTTAGCTTGTAGGCTGTATTTTTAAACACGGGTAGAATGTGGGCTTGATGATTTTTTTTAGGATTTTTGGAGATTTGTAGACTATGTAGGCTGTAAGGTTGGGCGAGCTCCCAAGGCTGGTGTTCAGTAAGCTGCGTGTTTTATGATTTGCATGCCGATAATGGGATGGTATCGGTACAACCGGAGGACTGTATGACATTACAGTGTTTGTTGTTTACAACAGAAAGATGATGGTGATTAATCAGCAAACTGTACACTAGAAAATGTCACAGTATTTTTTTATAATAAAATAGGCAATGCTAGATGATTTGTAGACTGTAGCATCCATTATTCTGCTGGAACAGCTGATAGTTGGTGACTGGCAGCGCATGGACCGAGAAGCTGGACTTGGCACACCCTGCACTGGGTGATGCTATGTGGTCAGGAGACGGTGGGATGGATTCCACGTGTAATTAGTGGGGTACAAAGGTCACAGACTTGGGTTCCCTGGCTCATGGCTCACATTGCTCTCTGCTTATCCGCTTAATTTCTCCTCTGACTCTTCTTCTCCTCCCTCTGCTCCTCTCCCTCCTCCTCTTTCTCTTTCTTGCCCTGTCCCGCTTTCCCCAGATCACCGTCAGTGTGGCTCAGGGTCGAGTTCACAGCCCCTCTCCCACCTCTAAACCACGCTACAAAAGCTACGCCTACACTCAAGCTGCTTATGTCAAGTCGCCTGAACAAAAGAGGAGACGCTTCACTGCACAGGTCTGTCCCTTCACTTACTTCCTCTTCCTGGTCATATGACCTCTGTCCTTCGGCCAATCAGTGAATCACCAGTGATATTTGCAAGTGCAGCTTTAGGCTTTCGCCACTGGTAAATATACAGTATATTAATTATATCTTTAAAACCGACCCTAATTAGGTTAATACGCTATAAAAATTTTAAAAATATAGCCTTTAAAAAATATATGTTGCTTGTGCTTAACATTTGTGGGTTAATGCGTGCAAATATTAAATGCATTCTGTTGATTTGGGTGTTTAACAAACGTGTTCACTTCATAGTGAAACGTGTACAGCTGGACAGACCTGAGCAGAGCGTGATTAGCTAGATGTCCTCCTTGTGAGAACGAGAAGCTTTCTGACACCTCTGTGCATTATGTACATGCTACGCTTGCAGACATCTCTTGCTCTTCTCATCGTCTGTAGATCTGAGAAGCGCTTTGAATACTCCCAGAGATTTTACCAGCCTGTTGTGTTCACAGCATCTTGCTGTTCATTTGTTTAGAGTGTTGGGGTAGATTTGAACTTTTTTAAGTGATTATTTATGTTTTTATGTGTGTGTGTTTGTTGTCACATGTTGCGGCGGTGTTTACGCAAGCTGTCGGAGTTGATATGGAGTATTTTTTCCATTGTTCACATGCGGCTGGAGTGGATGGGACTTTGTCAGTATTGCTCACATAAGTAAATGACTTTTATTTCCCCCCACTTCCCAGTCCCCAGACAGCCAAAGGGAGGAGTCAGCCAGTAGCCCCGCCCCCCGGGGGGACCTCCAGCTTGACAGGTACCAGACCGCACTGGAAGAGGTTCTCACGTGGCTGCTGTCCGCTGAAGACACCCTCCAAGCCCAGCCACCTATTTCTGACCAGGTGGAGGTGGTTAAGGAGCAGTTCCACACTCATGAGGTAAGGGGCTGTCAAGTTGGGTGCCTAAAAAGTTTCAGAGGAGCATGCGTTTTGGGCCAAAACAGGCTGTTCAGCGCAGGATTTATGGGCGACATCACAGTTTTATAGGGAAGATTCTGCCTACTGGAGCACTTCAACTATTATACAGTGCAATCTCAATAAAAAAAACCCAACCTGAGAGAAAGTGATATAAATTCAAGAAACTACAAGAAAATTTTGGATAATAACTATCTGAGCTGGAGCAGGGAATTGTGGGTTGTAAGTGCCTTATACAGAAAGAGGGATTGTGGTAATAACCTGCTTTATGGAGAGTGGAGGTAGGGGGTGGGGGTGGTTTGACATATGAAGAGAAAGACTGGAGGGGGATCTCACTTGTTCTGGGGTGATGACTTAACATTTACATCCTTTTTTAAAGCAGTTACGAACTGTTAACAAAAAAACGAGAAAAGGCAAATGCACATTGAAACGACAGATTTTAATGGCAAGGCACACTGCCCTTATTTTTTGAATTCCGAGTTCTTATCATGCACATCCACATAAATTTATTTTTAAAAACTTTTTATTTTTAATATTAGAAAATGTTACCATTTGCATTAACTGGGAAGTGCTTATGCTTTTAAACTTAGTTAATTGAAGCAGATTCCAGAAAGACTGTTGTTTTTTAACCACTGGCCGCTGTGCATGAATGCTAAAAACACTCATGTTGTGGTAAATGGGTACAAGATAGCTTTTACAGCATCACACTTCATTTTACTTGAAGTTATGAAGAAATTTGATTGTCGCATTTGTTGGGGAGGGGAAAAAAAGTTCCCGTTCGTTTATTTTGTGTAGCATTAGTAATAAGAAATATTAACGTGTTGTATCTATCTGTTCAGATATTCATGGGGCATATTGTTTTGTTGTCAAATATTGCATTTTCATTGGGGTGTTTGTAGAATGCAAATGCCTTGGAAACCGCTAAGCGTGTTTTCGTAGCCCTGCACCTACACCTGCCAGAGTAAATACGTCTTGTGTGAGCACGTCAGTGTTGGACTGCACACACTTACCACCATGGACGAGGTTTTGAGAAACACACTGCCTAGAGGAAGATTGCGATTCACGTGCACAGAAAACGCGTATGCCTCACTACAATATTGAAATGTCTTCTGCAAAATGACACCTCCTGTGTCTGAAAAACAAAACCTTCAAGACCGGAATCCTTTATTTCTCCACCTCTCTGTCTTCATGTCTCTCTCACACCAGTCACATTGGACTTTTTTTATTTACTTATTTATTTTTAATGTATTGGTAGCTTGGCAACATTAATAGAATACATTCATGGTGCAATCCTAAAATAAATTGTAGTCACTGGAAACACCAATGAATAATAGAAAACGTTAAAAATAAACGAGGACCAAAAGTATTTTAATTTCTTTGAAATATTTTCCACTTCTAAGGTAAAGAAATAAATTTGGAGTAGCACTTTTCATATGCATATTTTATGCATATTTTGCTTTAGCTTGTGACAGTTTTTTAAGGAATGAGTGCAAACTGATAGTGTAACACGAGTGCAAAGAGGGCAACCCTAAATATGAGCAAAAGAATAGCTTTAAGCAATAATAAAATGCAGTTGCTCTAAATATAGACCGAGAAGATATCTACACACATATTCTAATGATAGCCCTAAACATGACCTGAGAAGATATCTGTCTACACACATATTCTAATGATAGC
>JABJVR010000001.1:15552718-15581525 GCA_025773905.1 Chitala chitala | reverse complement strand
AATGCGACCCGTGGTGGGCATGCTGTATACACTGTACTTTACAGAAATGCGACCCGTGGTGGGCATGCTGTATACACTGTACTTTACAGAAATGTGACCTGTGGTGGGCATGCTGTATACACCGTACTTTATCAACACCGGCATTATCAGATGAAAACATGGCTTTCTTAAACGTCGAGTTTCCACCTGTGTTCCAGCTGGAGGCTCTGTGTTGTGTCAGACGGGGCGTCTGTGGGAGAAAGTGGCTCTCTGGTTTTATTTCAAAGGCTGTGGTGAGAAGAAAAGCAACTCACTTTCAGAGCTGGTCAAGATCAAAAATGTATCATCAATACACCATTGACGGGCCTGAATGCAAACACAGAACTGTCAGCGCTGACTGATTACCTTGTTGTTCTCCTATAAATAAATTGGTACTGTTGACGTTTTCCTTAGTCGGTAGGTGAAATTCAGGATTCCTTGTAGTGGTACTTAAATTAAGGAATTAGTTGTGAAGGGCTTTATAAATGATGTGTTTCAAAATGCATTTAATTTTCAATAGAAACCGTGTGACAAGTCAATCTATGGAAGCCTGTTACGTTAAAGAAAAAAGGAGAGAGTTGGGAATACCAGCCCTTTACTCTCGCATTGCAAAACGTGCTGGAGTTTTGAAATAGGCTGCAGCCTGAGGCCTTAACAAGGAGTGTGACATAAAACCGTAACTTACGAAATGTACTGATCCAATAGGGCTAAATATTGTGTTATTGTTTTTTTTTTTGTTGCAATGAACTCTTTTGAAATGGTTCACATACAATATATAACAAACTAAGCGTTTCTAAATTGTCTAAATATATATGCTTGTTTCTGTACCTACAGGGCATACACTGTTAGTGTGCTTAACATTATATTTCATTTCAGTTACAGTATTTAACCTCAGACTAATGGAACAGTTAACAAAACAGAGGATCTACACAATACCAGACTTTTTTCTTTATATCATTTAATTGTCAAACATATAAGTAATGATTTTAAACCCAAAATAATTAATCATATTCTTACATTATGCGAAGCCCAATTCGTCCTTACTGGAGATTTCTGCTTGAGTTTAATTGCTTTGTAAAAAATCTGAATTCAGTTAGTATGTGACCTCTGTTAGTGAGTTTTCTTTTTCATTTCACATGCATGCAGTTGAAGTGAGCTGGTTTTTAATTGTAAAAGTTTGTGTGTGTGTTTGGGTGCGTGTGTGTATTTGTGTGTAAATGTGTTGATGCATCTGTGTATTTGTGTGTCCGTGGGTATTTGTAAGCCTCCATGCCTGTATATTTGGATGTGTGCATACGTGTATCTGTATATGTCTTTGTGCGTGGGTGTGTGTGTATTAGTGCGTATGTGTATTTATGTGCCTGTGTGCATGTGTACTTTTGTGTGTATGTGCATACGTGTGTGTGCGTGTCCTCTGCAATGACTTGGTGTGGACCGACCTGATAGGCTGCCTAATAGTGCTCCACACAGTAGACTCCATTCCTTTGCAGACTCAGCTAGAAGAGCCCTTCTCAAAAATGGTTTCACCTCCTCTCATGTCTTTCATCCTCCTTCCTTCTCACTGCTGCTGTAAACACATCAGGAAACATCCTTACCCCGCTTCTTCAATTTCTGAGGTGTCCACACAATGCTTTTTTTTCCCGCCAGTATTTAACTTTTAGGTGTTAACTGGCAAAGATGAGTAAGACAACTAGGATTTTCACGTGTTCTGTTCTGAAATGGTCACGTGACGCCCAGATACACTCTGCAGCTTATTTAAGCCCTGCTTCACTCTAGCGGCCTGATTGAATTAGTCACGTACCCGCAGTTTGTTCACATTAATAAGTGCTGCACTGTGCTGCGGCTGCTGCCGTACTGCAGCAGCCAGAACTGCTTGTAATGACCTGGCAACGTGTCTACACATGCGTGCCACATGCCATGTAAAAATGGCACCCAGTAATTACCAAGAATGACTATTAATATTTACTGTGTCCACCATTCATTACAATTGATACACTGCTTAAGTTTTGTTATTGCTGTGTGCTGTGGAACAGATGCCATTTGGAATTTGGCTGGTTTTTCCTTTTCTTTTTTTTAATTTTAACATAAATATGTTTTTTTGATAAGACCCCACACTTGGCAAGCTTGACGAATTACATTTCCTGTTAATTAGTTAGTGTTTTGTACAGGCTCCTGATTATGAAACAAGCATGCACAGTCAGTGTTTTGCACTCATATCCAGCTGAATTTACCTGTAGGCGCTATCAGGCAGACTCAGGTGTGTTTAGCTTGTGATGCGCTCTGCACACAGTTAAGTGCCTCTTATGTGCTTGAATGTACCTGGGCTAACTGAAGATATCCTTGCAGTATGTGCATTTTAATTCCTACTTGCCACTCTACTTGTGAAATGTCATTGGTTGAAATATAAAGGCAGTGTTAACTTAACACTAAGAGTGTTTATATAGTTCCAACTACACCAAGTGTCACATGGATCCATTTGGAACAGTTTTTTTTTTTTTTTTTTTTTTTTTTTTTGCTGTGAGGCAATTTTCTTGCTTCATTCAGTTCCAAAGTTAGCTGTTTTTCTTTCAGTTCAGCGCATTTTGCATTTGTATTTCACTGGTGCTGATTTTCATCAGCTGCTGGAGTGGTTTTCAAGATGCCAGACTCTTACGTTTTATTTCCAGGGATGTTATTAGATTTTTCCTCAATTTCAGTACACCAGCATTAAGATGCATGTAATGCAGCAGCTGAAAACTGCATTCCGCTGGCTTTTGTTTGTTACAGATTGCAAAGTTACAAATGCTCTTTTCTGTCAAATGTTTGTTCACTTTAGTTTTTGCTGATGTTTCATCTTCTACAGATTAATCTTCAGCGCTGTAGCCTAGACTTAATACCGTGTTGTGCTTTTTGTCTGATACTAAACAGTTTTCCATCGATAGTGACAGAGATGTGCTTTAGTGCGTACAAAACACAGTGTCACAGTGGTAAATAATTACAGACAAATGTTTGTTTTACTGTAGTTTCTAGTAGTTTGCTCAGGTAACCTGTGCTGCAAAAAATTTTTGTAAATTACAGTACCTTAGCATTTTTTGAAAACTCTGTATTATACTCTATTACTGTAAAAAAATGTAATTTATTGTACCCCTTTTAAAATGTTTAGAAATACAATAACTAAAACTCAAAGAATTGTGTGAATTTAATCCATCCACGAAGCTTGCAGGCAAGAAACGTTTATCTAATCCAAAATCATTATGTGCTGGGTTTCGTTTTATCTTTTAAGCAATTTTAGAATGTCTGTATATTAAACCCACAGTTTTGAAAGTCAGTGTCACTAATTTAAAAACAGTTCAACCACTGGTATATTACAGCGCTGTGCTGTAAAAAATTTTCATGTAAAATTACAGTAAATTTCTGGCATCAAATTTGCCAGTAAAATGCCATTTTATTACAATACTTTTAGTGTATATCAAGATCAAAGTACTTTGATATAATCGAATATGTAATAAAATAATGCAATAAGACATTTAAATGTAAAATTTTCTGCCAGTAGTTTACTGTAATTTTACATGAAAAATTTTTATTGTGATGTTTTTCAGTAGTTACTGTCTTTGATTTTTAGGTTTTCCCTTTTGTGAAATGTGTGCATTTTTGCCCTTGAGAAAATGTTTTAGGTCAGTTGAAGACATACTTATTGCCTCGTTGTGGAAATAAATTGTTCTTGTGTCTAAATCCGTTTTGACTTTCCTTCGGTTTTACCTGTACCCACTCTGTCCTCGCTATCACGTTAGCACCTTTGAACTTATCGCATTTCCCTCCGTTTTCCATTGTAGTGTTCGTTTGACAGTTGGCTGGTTGAGAAGGAAGAGCTTGTCCAAGCCATCCAGCGAAGTGACTTCAAGGATCAAAGCGAGATGATGGCCAATAAGACAAAGCTTGAGGTTAGTCGACCTGCCATCGTGAAGTGCCGTCATTTCGGGCTATGCTAAGCTAGTCTGGGCAGTCTTTTGATAAACGACACCCTGAAAGACATGTTCTGCCATTTTCTGGAAGCATACCGTAAATGTTGTGATCTTGGACAGATTTAACTAGTGCAGGGACCTTGTATTAATGTACAGTCTGAGGAAAAAGTTTTCATGACAATTAGCATGTGACTTGAGTTTGAAGAGTGTAGACTAGTGTGATGAAATGATGTAGCATTAGAGAGCATCTCACTGATGTCTGTTGTCTTGTAGACTGTCAAGGGGGAGCTGGAGGTGAAAAGGCAGGCGTTGGACAGGCTGTGCACCCTCAGCCAGGACCTGCTTTCCAGCGTCAAGAACAAAGAGCTGGCCCACAAGCTGCAGGCTCGGCTGGACAACCTCACTCAGCGCTGGGAAAGCCTGATGCGGGCGCTGGAGAGCAGCAGCTCGCAGGTCAGTGCAGGGTCTCGTCTCCCTTAAGTTTGGTGCTTGTTTAAATGCAGTCACGGGTCTTGGTTGTGTTGTGTTTTTTTTTTTTGTTTTTGTCTTGACAGTTGTAGCTGTCGCACTGTGTGTTTGTGTCTGTTCTTGAACCCTGTGGAGCACAAACAACACATGCATTAAAAATTTCATTGCAGATTTTTGCTAAATAACAATGAATATGAATCTAAACTGAATCCTCACTGTTTGAAGCAAGCAACACACACACACACACACACACACACACACACACACACCCTTCTGCATATGGTAGTCCTCACACCCTATTGCACAAACAAATAATAGTCTTGGGTCTTTTGCTAAACTGCTGTCAGACGGTCTAAAAGTCCTTGTTTATTCAGCTGTTCCTCCCCGATGTGGCTGCTTCTTATGTTTTTTTTTTTTTATTGTCTCCTTCAGATCTCACTGTCGATCTCCATGGTGCAGACAGAGCAGTTGAAGACCACGGTTGTGTCGACCGTGACGAAAGTGACCACGCGTGGCAGAGTGGCGGTGACGCAAGGGAAGGAAGAGGCACCCTCTCTGCCTCCGCAGAAGAAGAGGCAGATCGTCGTGGACTCTGAGCTTCGGAAAAGGTGAACCCCGCGCAGGTGTGTCCAGGTGGGGCCAGCTGCCTGTCTCTGGAAGCAAAAAAATCACCAGCTGGAGGAAGTTTCTGTGACTACTGCTGAGCGCAATAAACACGTAAAACCAACCGCAGCCCGGAACTGGGAGTCACCCCCCCCAATGATGTGCTGGAGAAGGTGGGGATGGCGTTCTGTTCTGTACTGTCAAAGCAGCTGTCACAGCTGACATCAGTGTAAGATTATCAGGGTCTGATAGTGCTACAGGAAAATATGTGATGCTGAGCACGTATAGCTTAGTGACATTTCAGATTGTAAGGTGATGAATGCTACAAACGTCATGCAGTTTTGCCAGATCTGTCACTGTCTGCCTTAAATGCACCCTTGGAAGGAATTGTTCTAAAACCCGTGTTCTCACTCGCCACAATGCACAACTTGTTTTTTTCTGTGCTCGTGTAGCGTGGCTGGGGGGGGGGGGGGTGAATAATCCTGTTATTTTCCACCCCAGCAGACAAACAAAAGACGCCTCCTGCTCACGGTTTAACCCCACCCCACCCTTTCAGGTTTGACGTTGACTTCACAGAGCTGCACAGCTTCATGACCCGCTCTGAAGCCATCCTTCAGAGCCCTGAGTTCTCCATCTCCCGCAAAGAGGGCAGTGTGTCTGAACTACAGGACAAAGTGCTGGTAAACCCCCCTACCACCACCACCCCCCCCCGCCCCTACACCCCTTTCAATCCACACACAACTGCACATCCGCATCATTTTACCTTACACGTTAATACATCTGTGTCATTCTGCTTTTTTTCATGCTCAGCTGTGTGCCGTGTGCTGGATGCTTGTTTCATTATGCCAAGGTTTCCTCACACAGACATCTGTACATTCAGCAAAGCATTATGGCACCAAAGATCAATGTGTATGATGTACAGAACGCAATGAATCTGTCATAATTACTTATTCTGCCAGTTGATCAGTTCGTCATAACAAACTTTGTTGTAATTAGCCTGATTCTCTCGGTTCTCGTGCTCCTTTATCCTTCCTACCAGGCTATAGAGCGGGAGAAGCCCGAGAAGATGAGGAAGCTGCTGGAAGCCACTCGCTCAGCGCAGGCTCTGGTGGATCAGCTGGCCAGTGGTAAACACACCTCCTCTCTGTACCCATGGCAACCCGTGTGCCTGTCCTCTGATCGTTTCTATGGTTACCCTTGTCTCTGTCTCAGCTGTTGTCCCTGCAACATTTTGTTTGTCCTTCATTGTCCTGAGCTGCCTTTTATGCATGTAATTAAAGATTTTACTGTTTTATGTTTGTTAGAAACTTTGCCCATTTCTGTGTCTTTTATTTCTGAATATACATGGCCTAGTTACTTCATTTTGTATCATTCCTTTCAAGGGGTTCTAATTACTCTTTCATATACCTTGCAGGGGGGTGATCTAGTTACTCTGTTTCATTCCTTACAGACAGGTTGTCTAGTTACTCTGTTTCATTCCTTATAGACAGGTGGTCTAGTTACTCTGTTTCATTCCTTACAGACAGGTTGTCTAGTTACTCGTTTCATTCCTTACAGACAGGTGGTCTAGTTACTCTGTTTCATTCCTTACAAACAGGTGGTCTAGTTACTCGTTTCGTTCCTTACAGACAGGTGGTCTAGTTACTCATTTCATTCCTTACAGACAGGTGGTCTAGTTACTCTGTTTCATTCCTTACAGACAGGTGGTCTAGTTATTCAGCATTACTCCTCATGGCAGGTTGTCTAGTCTCGGTCTTATTCTTGTATAGGGGTGGTCTTTTTTGTTATTGCTTACATTAGGTGACTTAGTCAGGTGGTCTAGTTACTTGGGCTCATTTCTTGTAGTGGGGTACACTACCTACTCATTATTATACCTTACAAAGTATTGGTGTACTTAGAGTTACTCTTTACATAGAGGTGGTATATTTTGTCATTCTTTATACTTGGATAGTTTGCTTAATCAATGTTAGTCAGTTTTACTCCTTACAAAGGGGCGGTCTACTTAAGGACACTCCTCACATTGATGTCTAGGCACAGACTGGGACTTGAAAACAGCCTTGGAGTTTTCAAGTCCTAGTCAGGGGGGTGCTGGATAAATCATTTACAAACAAAATGTCTTCTGAATATCATTTTCGGGGGGGGGAGGGGGGCTCTCTACTAACTATTTATATTGAACATCCACATGCGCGTTTTAAATCTGTTGTGTATTTTATGTTAAGTACATCTGACGGACGTCCACAAACTAGGTCAGAATGTCCAGAATTACCAGTCTGCCTATGATGTTGTCTCATTTCTTTGTGTCACACCTTGTTCTAGGGTGATATGTTTGTTGTTACTCAGATTTATTTATTACAAAGGATTGTGTACTTGGTGTTACTTTTTACAGTGCAAGCCCAACTTAATCTGAACTTTTCTCTGTAGAGGGCCTGAAGGCGGACGACATCCAGCAGGCCGCAGAGCAGCTTAACAGTCGCTGGGTGGAGTTCTGTGCACTGCTAGATGACAGACTCTCATGGCTGGCCTACCAGACCAAAGTTCTGGCCTTCTACAATCAGTTCCAGCAGCTGGAGCAAGCTGTGCTGACTGCTGAAAACTGGCTGAAAGTCCAGCAGCCACCCGCATCTGAGGTGGAGCCACTGCGGGTTCAGGTGGACCGCTGCAAGGTGAGAAGCTCTCACACTTCTGTTATTGTCTGTGAGTCCCTCACACTTCTGTTATTGTCTGTGAGTCCCTCACACTTTTGTTGTTGTCTGTGAGTCCCTCACACTTCTGTTGTAGTCTGTGAGTCCCTCACGCTTCTGTTGTTGTCTGTGAGTCCCTCACACTTCTGTTGTTGTCCATGAGTCTTCTTCTGCAGATAAAGTTTATTTTATTGCCTATCATTCAGTGTCTGTACTGTGCCAAGTTTTGTATTTTGGTGTATTTCAGTGTTGACTGTATGTCATTAAGCTGTTAAAGGCTTCAGGTTTTCTCAGTGGAGAAGAGAACAGATGCTGAATACAGGAGGGCTGTAAAAAGTGCAGCTAAATAGCAAAAATCTGAAATCTGGAGTTTTAATATTGATGATGTGTGTGACGCGATGAATTTAACAAAGTCGTAGCCATTACATATTTGTCATGATTTATGATCTTGGGCAGGTGAAAACTCTGTGTTTAATGTAATATGCAGAGAGCCAAGTTTTAAGTCTTTGTGTCAAGGGTATAGCAACAGTCAAAACATTTTGGTGACAGGGCAGCCCAAATATGCAGTGAAAAAGCAAGCCTTTTCCCCCTGACTAGGGAAAATGATTAAGAGGCTGGAAGCTCTTTTGCCCAGCAGTATTCCACTTGAGGCCTAAGTCACAGGTAGAAAAGAACAGGCTGTGATCTTAGGTGTTCTTCTCACCTACAAAGGGAACCATTCTCTCTTTAAAATGGTAATAGCAGTAATAGCGTCTTACACACTAGTAAAGGCATATGGTTTTCGTGCAAGTTGAGCCAGAAACTATTCGAAGTAGGAGCGAGGCTAATTAAGCAACGCTGAATACAGACTGATAAGAAGGTATTTCATTCCTGCTTTTTTCTCCTTTTCTTCTGTTGCTCACAATTACTACATGGTAGGAACATTATTGACAATTCCACCCCTGGGGACCAATTAACCAAACAATGGCTCTTGTCCTATTTGGGATAGATAAGACAGCTTGAGGTGTAGGTCGAGTTTAGAAAGTTTTGCCTATAGTATTTTATTTTGGTAAGTTTTCCTTGACAGTCGGGGAGTTCTGAGTAGTAACTGTTTGTTTTCCTTGCTTTTTTGGATAATTATCTCATTAGCTAATATCTTCCTCTGTAAGCAAACTTCACACCTCACTGCCCCTTTAGGCAATAAGTTGTTTCTACAAATTGCAATTAGACAGTTGTTGTTGGGTTTGTTTTGCTTCCCACGTGATGGCAGCGTTTTGTTCATTCTCTGTTTCCCCCCACCCCCTTGTGACCTCCCACTTCTTTTAAGGACGAGGTGGCCCGGTTCTCAGCGCTGCACCCACAGGTGAAGCACCTGAAGGAACAAGTGAAGGAGCTGAGGGAGAAGGAGGACGAGGATGCTCCAGTCTTCTTCGACGCCGACATCAGAGCGCTGACCGACCACTACAAGCAGGTGCTCTCTGACCTGCAGGCTCGCCTCAACCAGCTGCAGCTCAGTGAGTGGGACCCCCCCAGGACCCCCCCAACACACACACACACACACACACACACACAGAACCCCACGTTGTAAGCCATGTGCCACATTGTTGCTGAAGAAACAACAAAAGCCCAGGTGAACAGGGCAATAGACAATGCAACACATTCAGTTCTGCTTGTTCAGTTTAGATAAAGCTTTTCCTCTGAGCTGGTCTGTAACCCTTAAAGCTGAACTCTTACTGTTAGCAGTTGAGGCTAAACGCCATCCTCGCTGCTACGGTGACCCCTCCTGGTGCCTGCAGCATCAGCTTTCTGCTTTGAAGGCCGTGTCCTTACCTCTGTCTTTTGCCCGGAAGGTGATGTATAGGCAGACATATACTACATTACAGCTAATACAGAGCTGCAGAGATGCTCTAACTATGACTGGAATTGGATCCTTTTAATGATTAGACTGCTCAGTCTTTGCTGGAGTCTTTTTCTCACAGTCTCAGTGGATACATGAGGCATTGATAAATGTTTTTTGTTTGATTGTCTTCAGATGTTGCTTCTAGGTAAAGCTCTACCACAGGTTTAGTTTCAGGGCCTGGTGCTGCTTTCAGTCATAATGAAATGTTGTCTGATGTTGTCATGTAAGGTATCTTCTTGTCCCGGGATGAGATGCTCTCTAGTCACTTTATAAAGAATGGTAGTAAAAGAAATTATTTCTTTTTTGTGTTTATATGCAGGTGTTGCTAGGTGTGTGTGTGTGTGGGCGCGTGCACGCGTGTATATCTGTCTGCCTGTCTAAGTTTGTCGGTGTGTGCCGCCTGCACATTTGACTTTCCATTCCTAGCATAGACCATGCCATCGAGGAACTGATGCTAATTGGCAATGAAGGTTGAGGTCTTTGGTTCAGGGAGGCAGGGCTGGAGGTTGGAACTTGCTGGTCGTGCTCTGGACCATGTGAGGGCAGAGCTCACCTTTGTGTTTGCTTACTCTCTGCCCTTCTCTCCAGAGCACTTGTGCTTTGGGTTGCGTCCTGTGGGTGACAAAGATTTACAGTTACATTCTTCAGGGAGCTAATGGCGTGTAACTAACAGAATGCAAGTTGTAAGTGTGTAGGAGGGTTACCAGACTGTCATCGGATATTGTGACTTTTTTTTTCTTGATTCATGCATTTTTCTTTAAGTCAGCAATTATTCAAGCAGTAATGTTAATTAATTAGAGAGATCTGGATGCAAGAACTGAAGATCCTTTAAGCAAGGAACAGGAAGTGGGTATCTTGTGCTGTGTATTTATCTAATTTAGGTAAGTGGTTGCATATAATATGTGTAAGAGGATGTATTTAATTTTTTTATGTGTCATGCATATCATTTGAAGGCATTAAAATACAGTAATGATTTCATCAGAATCCAAAAACTGTATCATAATACTGCCAACATGTAGTTTTTGAAAATTTGTAATGTGATGTATTAGGTGTTTGCGTGGAGTTAAGCTCAGAACGGCTGCTGATGAGTGGAGAAAACAAAGGAATTCTTTGTCACATAAATAGTGCTTGATAAAGTTGGTTAATTTAGTTCTGGCAACACAATAACCAGCAACAAGCTAAATGTGAGTGATGTCATTGCAATGCAGTGTTTTCCATATTAGGAGATGAGGAGTTATGAGACAGGCAGTTTATATCCTTATTTCCTCCACAAGCTGTGGTGGACACTGAGGGGGTGCGGGTGTTCTCATATTCTGCAATAAAACATTAGACGTACTGCATGTGTCGTCAGTGCACTTCCCACATACAGACATTCAGGATCCTGTTACCTGTTTTTGGTTTTGACTTAATCACTGAACCCACTGATCAGTTTTTCGCTCATCGCAACGCAACTTTGTTTTTCTCGAAACTTTGTGAGTAGCTCGGCCACAGCCAGTGCTCCAGGTAATGGTTCTCCCTGGAAGGGGAGCCGGGTTATTGCCTCGCCATGAATCTTGGAAACGGCCTGTGTTTGTGCCGGTGCTCATCGATGGCACGGTTTTATTTTATTCCTCACGTCTGCTTAGATGCAGATCTGTTGGCAGCTGCTGCTTTGATTAGCGGTTTTGCTGTACGGGTGATCTGGATTAGCATGAGGCTGCTGAGACCGTTGAAGTTTCCTGTATCTGTAGTAATGCATGGTTGCTGAGCAGACTCCAGCTTATGTGGGTGTTCTTTTGTTTAATCTTCTTTTCCTTCAGTCCAGGAGAGTTTGCCTCCAGCGCGGTACAGGGAGACCGCCACCTCCCTCTTTGTATGGCTGCAGCAGTGCGAGGTTCAGCTGCCAGTGCCAGCCACGGCTGTTACTGAGTACCCCATCATGGAGCAGAGACTCAAGGACATGAAGGTCTGTCCACCTTCACCACCACAGCCTCGGTCTTGCTGCATGTGCTTGCTGGTTTCTCTCGGGCCGCTGTTAAATTCTGCCAGTTCGTGGGTTGTCAGCAGCCCTACCTGTCAGGCCTCTGCGCTGTTCCAGATCTGTGTGTCTGTCGGTCTGTGCCCTGTACTGTATTTGCATTGTCACCTGTCACTGCGGTATAACTGTATGATACTGCAGGTGCTTTCTCTTTGCATTGGTAGCTCACGGCTGATGTGTCTGTGTATTGGTATTCAGTGTCAGTGTGAGCCTGTGTTGGTGCTGTGCGTCAGTGTGAGCCTGTGCTTGTGCTGTGTGTTAGTGTGACCCTGTGCTGGTGCTGTGTGTCAGTGTGAGCCTGTGTTGGCGCCTGTTTTAACTTATCTTTTTGTTGCTGCCCTGTTTTAACGTATCTCTGTGTTGGTGCTGAGTGTCAATGTGTCAGTTTTGGTGGTTCCCCATGGCTGCAGTTTGACACCCCATAATTTGTCCTTGCTTCCGTCTACAGGCCCTTCAGGTGTCACTGCAGGAGCACCAGAGTGATCTGGACTACCTGAGCGTCACCGTGGAGCAGGTGTGCCAAAAGGCTCCACATGAGATCAGCCACAAGTACCGCATGGAGCTGGACGCCATCCTTATGCGCTGGAGGAGGCTGTCCTCTCAGCTGGCCGAGCAGATTCACAAACTGCAGGAACTCATGGAGAAGCTGCAGCAGTTCCAGGTACCACTGCCTTTTACATTAACTCGCACCTGGGCTCTCAGTAGGCACACAAGTGTTGTACTTAATAGTACATGCACACATGCGCAGACACGACCTACACATATGCGCGCGCGCGCACACACACACACACACACACACACACACACACACCCACACATACACACAGTATACACTGTACATAAAATTACTGGCCAGAAATTCAAGATGGCAACATTGACTTAGGAATGACACTAGCAATCAAACATTATTGAACACTTGGAGTTTACAGTATCTACTTAAAAATCTAAGAGCAGATTATTGGTTTTTAAGCGCAGTGGCAAGTGCAAGTGTTTGTCTGGCAAAAAAAGATTAAATCAAAATCCAGCAACATAACCCACTTATGCAACAGCAATAACAACAAGCGGTTGTATAAAACACATACATGTTAGTGTGAGATCCAGACTGACATGTTAGCATGATATCCAACCTGACACAGGTTACTATGAGAGTCAAACTGACACGTAAGCATGAGCACGTATTACATATGACAGCTAAACTGGCAGATATTAGCATGACAGACTGATTCATGTTAGAATGCATGCCAAACTGATACATGCTTGACCTGAAGTGGGAAAAAAAAGGAAAACCCAGTCCTGAGAACAGAATCTTAGTCCAACATTAATAGATGACAATGGAGATGTAGCCTTTTAGAACCTGAGGAAACAAAGAGGAGAATGAGTCGACCCACAGCTGAAAAGGAGGGAGACTGATGTTGCATTTGTAGTCGAGTTTGATGAAAGCACACAGACAAAGGCATAAGGGGGGAAGTTCGTCTCATAAAGCCGCGAGGCAGCGTTGGCTTTCTGAAACGGGCGCAGGGCACGACTGGAAACCCTCACAATGAGCGGTGTCGAGTGGGCAAAGCGAGTGCTGTTGAATAACAGATGGGCAGCGCTGCCCCGAGACGCGCGAGATGGAGACATCCGACGGCTTCAGGTTGCGGGGAAGTTAAAGAAGAAATTTCGCTCACGGAGGCACGACCACACAACGTGACGGGTGAGGCGTAACACTGAAGTAGGTGGCAAGGACTTGTCTGGTGTTACCGAGGACAAAATGTCAACAGCAGCAGAGAGCACGATGTCCAAAGATTTATGGCAGCCGGAGAACATGAACCATTCACGATGCATAGGAAGTGACCTAGAAGTGGGATAGAATTTGAACTTAAAGAGGATGGGTTCAGTTATTCTATACAAATGGAGTGATCCTTGATTAAAACTATTACATGCAGCAATTGTACTGTGCGCTACAGGAAGTGTGAACAAGCTGTGTAAATTGAACTGAATATTTGGGCCTTCTTAACAAGGAGGTTAAATCTCGTTACCCTGATAATTAAAAAAAATTGAAAATATGAATTCAGCTTTATTTTGTTCTATTTCTTTTCATGTGTATTTCTGGTATGAAAATACTTTATGAGTATAAATTCCCCCCATATCTTTGATTTGATTTATAACAAAGTTGACTTTTTTTTAATATTCTTCTGTCCTCTCAATTGTCTTTTCTTATCTCTGCAGTGCAGAGCATAATTCTATCTGTGCAGCGCAGCGCAGGTAAAGGTCAGGTGTATTGTAGATAAAGTCGGGTGGGCTGATGACATCAGTGTGCGGGCTTAAATCTGAGAAGCACAGATGTTTGATGGGAGGGAGTGAGGGTGCAGGTTGCGCATACTGACCCGTGGTGCTATTGCTTTCCAGAACGACACAAAGACCCTGAAAAAGTGGATGGTGGAGGTGGACGTGTTTTTGAACGAGGAGTGGCCAGCGCTGGGAGACTCAGAGGCCTTGGAGAAACAGCTGGAGCAGTGCACGGTAATGGGGCGGGGAAGGGGGAGGTTCCCAGGTGTACAGAGGGAAGACTCACTCCCCTCTCGGACACTCACCTGTCCGCTTACTTACCAGCAGGCATCTCTGGCCGGTATTTTGTGCTGATTTACGCATGCATCACTGCTGAACATGAATGCAGGATTTCTCGCCTGCCCCAGGCCCTGGTGAACGACATCAACACCATTCAGCCCAGTCTGAATGGCATCAACGAAGTGGGCCATGCCCTGAAGAAGGAGGCGGAGCCTGCGTTTGCCAGCAAGCTGCAGAAAGAGATCGGCGAGCTCAATTCCCAATGGGAAAACATCTGCAAGCAGGTCGCTCACCTTGGTGTTTTACCTCAGTTCCGCCGCTGCCTGCCCCCAACGGCTGGCTGAAATATCTCCTCCACCTTTTGCTGATTGAGGCTTACCGAGCCGTGTCCACCAGGCCTATGCCAAGAAGTCCGCCCTGAAGGGCGGGCTGGACAAGACGGTCAGCCTGCGCAAGGACCTGTCAGAGATGCAGGAGTGGATCACCCAGGCAGAGGAGGACTTTCTGGAGCGGGACTTCCAGTACAAAACCCCAGAGGAGCTCCATCGAGGCGTTGAGGAGCTAAAGGTGTGTGCAGTCCTCTCCTCTGATTTCTCACTTACCGGATCGACGTAAGGCACAGCTGAATTTTGTGTGTAGGTGCTGATTTAATGTATATTTCAGCATGTGGCACAGTATACTAACAGGAAGGACTCATGTCTGTACCCTAATGATGATGTCTAGCAGAACTTAAAATTTTATGGTGACTTTTTCATTTTGACGTGCGTGACAGTGTCACTTTTGTGGTTGTTTAGAGGACGCATCTGTTTATGTTTGCCTTGGAGACCCTTTCACTGCTCTTCTGTTCTTCTGTCAGCGGGCCCAGGAGGAGGTCCATCAGAAGGAGGTGAAGGTGAAAATGCTGACAGACTCACTGAACAGCTTCATCGCCAAGGCTCCCCCTGCCGCCCATGAGGCCATGAAGGCCGAGCTGCACGTACTGACTACCAACTACCAACGGCTGTGCAGCCGGCTCGACGGGAAGTGCAAAACGTTGGAGGTAAGTGTGTTCTTTGACCCCTTTTATTCTCCATCTTTTTTTTATCCTAACTGTAACTCGGAGACAGCCACCATCTGTCCGTGCTTGTCTTTGCCTGTCTATACTGGCACAGTGTCATCATTTTGTTCATTTTATGAATCGTTTTGTCATTGTTCACTTGTGAATAGTTGGCAGACAATGCAACGGTGCCTGTAAAATGAAGCAACTTTGTATTCTGCAGGGCAGATGTTTTAAATCAGGGCCATCGCCATCTTTGCAGCTTTTGATGGTAAAAGTTTCTGTTCGTTTTCCTGCCCACCTGCAGGAGGTGTGGGCATGCTGGTGCGAGCTTCTGTCCTACCTGGGGCTGGAGAATGGCTGGCTGGACCAGCTGGAGAGGAAGCTACAGGAGACAGAGAACATTCAAGGAGGAGCTGAGGAGATCTCAGAAGCACTAGATGTGAGCCGCACCTAACTCCGTACTAATGTTGTCGCTGATAAACCATGACCCTTCGACCTGAGTTTGTTGTATATCGGTTTTAAAGCTGCTGTTGTTGAAATGCTAATTACTTCTGTATCATGACCTTTACTGTGCTTATCGTAAATTTTCCTGTACCTGATGCTACTGGTACATTTACTCTATGTTCAGATTGATATATTTGGAGTTCTATATGCACAACTTTTGCTGTTAAATTAAGGTGGTTCCAGTGAGACTGGCACTACTTGTGTTGTTGTAGAGTTATTTAGCTTTTTATATAACCTTGATGTCCCATTAGAAGACATGTTTATGGTTCTAGAGAGCCTGAGTTGCTGTCTCAGGAAGTTTTTTGTGACCCTGTACAACAGAAACTTTTTTGTGACCATGTGCCAGACCGCCTCTGCCCCAGCACATCCCCTCTTGAAAAGGGAAACTCATGTTCTCTCTTAAAAGACTACCTGTGACCCTGTGCAAAATCATATTTGTTCCCACACATTGTGATGATCTTTTATGTAACCCCGTCTGTGAAGCTATACCACTGTCTGTCTGTTCCGACGGAGGGCCGGTGTAATCTTGTACAACGCCGCCTGTGACCTCGTTGAAAACCTCTGGCATCCGCTAACAGACCTTTCTCTGTTCGCTTTTCTGCCAGACTGATTCTGCTGTGCCTCTCAACCCCAAACCCAAGCGACTTACTCACCATCTTTCACTCATCAGTCTTTAGAGTGCTTGCTTCGCCACCCAGAGGACAATCGGAACCAGATCCGTGAGCTGGCTCAGACCCTGACTGACGGGGGAGTCCTGGATGAGCTGATTAACCAAAAGCTGGAGGCGTTTAACACAAGATGGGATGAGTTAATGCAGAGGGTGAGTGGGCAGGGCTGGTGGGGGGTGAGGGGGTGAAATGTAAGTGGTCTGAGACACTCTGACATACTTACACAGAGGAATGTCTCGTTCTGTGATCTGTTAGAACATATTAGATCATCCTAACCTGTAAGTTTGTCTTTTACACCCGACTGGTCAATGGCATTTGTGTCTTTGAAGCACAACTGAAGTATTACAAGCAGAGGAACATTGTTATTACAGTTATGTGCATATAAGGTGTATATTCTTCTGGAGGGGGGTGTATGTGTATATAAACACAAAATAGGTGAGAGTCCGCTGTTCACAACTTCGGATGCCCTCCGGGCAAATGCTGGTTGGTCTTCTAATTACTGTCTCCGAAAGCTTGAACATTCCCTCAGGGAAGATAATTTTCTTTGTGGGTATACAGTGTGGAACATCAATGTTGTGAAAGATGGCAGACCTTTAACTGTTGATCATTAGATATAAATGGCTGATCTCCTTATCGGTGGTGAGTAAACCTGTGGTCCCTTGGTGATGTGGCTGCAGCTCAGAACTCATGGCGATGACTGATACAGCACCGGTGTCAATTAACGCCAGTGGAATCGATGAGATCCTCCACGCAGCCACCTCAGCGCGTGTGGCCCCGCCAGGTGTCGTGGTGATTGCTGGGCTGTTTTTGGAGGCGTGCGGTATGGCGGTGGACTTGTCATCGTGTCCCGTCTGCTGTGGCTGTTGTAGGCACAGGAGAGGCAGAAACAGCTGGAGAAGAGCGCCCAGTGGGCTCAGGAGCACGACGAGGCCCTGCGTCACATCCAGGAGTCGCTGTTGACCACGGACCGCCACCTGTCCGCCTATATCGCCGACCACATCGACGCAGGCCAGATACCCCAGGAGGCTCAGGTGCACACAGGAAATCCAGGAGGAAAGGCTGACGGGTGGCAGCAATAAGGGGCTGCTGTAACAAGAAAAAGTGCTGAAATTAAACTTGTTTTGCACTGGTGATATTTCACCCAATCTCACGTGTGCTTGGAGGCGGGGCAAACGCGGGGGGGTGGCGTCCACAGGACAGCTGTGTTTTTGTGCTAGATCGGCTTAGGAAGTAATGGAGGGGGTCAAAGCGTATGAGGACCTGACAGCTCAGCAGGGATCTGTGCCTCTCAGCCAGACGGAGCCCATCTCCACTGGAGGGGAGGCAAGAAGCGTGTGCCACTGTAATTGAAACTGTGTTGTGAGGGCGGTTCTTTGTCAGAAGGAGCCATTACTCATTGTCAGCGCTGCCTGCTGAAATGAGCTTATTTACCAAAGCCAGTTTTCGCCTTCAAGTGCAGGGCGCAATTAAGGACTGAGAGAGATTTGTGTTTTGTGGTTCCCCCCCAGGGGTCAGTTCATCATTCTCACAACATAAACAAGGCATGGATTCATTAGGAAACATGACATGAAACGTTTTGTCCACCTAACACACCCCCAATATGCTTTTGCTTGTAATTATGTTATGGAATCTTACAGTTAAGAGAAAGAAGTCAAAACACAACGAGCAGATTATAGATGATTACCGTGTGACGCAATGACTTTGGAAGTAGCGCTTCACTGAGGAAAGACAGGATATTAAGAGCAACACGTCACAGCATTGTCTCTCACGTGAGCAGTGTGCCATCTTGTGGAAGATAGGTGGAGGTGCATGGAAATGTCTTTCCCTTGAGCAGGATGAATAGATGCTTAATGTAAATGTCATATAAACGAGGGCTCATGCACAGATTGCCAAACACATGTGCGCACACACACACACACACACACACACACACACACACACACACTTGCACAATCAAAAACATGCCCATGAAGACACAAATACCTGAATCATGTATTAACTCTTGAGATGGGTTTGCACCCTCTTCAGGGTGTACTCTACCCTGTACCCTGTGTGACAGGTTCCAGACCACCTACAACCCTGCCCAGGAGAAGTGATGGATGGATGGATGGATGGATGGATGAATGAATGAATAATCCTTAACAAGATGACATGCACTGATTTGCATGTTTTCTGAATTGGTCCTCTTATTCGATATTTAGCAGCCGTATGAATATATGCCCTGAAATGCATCTTACCTCAATCACAGGTATGCAATTGGGATGCAAAACGCATGAACGAGGGGAAATTTTGAACGTGTTTTACAGAAAATCCAGTCGGAATTGAACAACCATGAGCAGAGTCTTGCAGAGATGAGGAAGAAGAACGAAAACAAGGATATGAGCGATAGAGTGTTTTCCCAGATAGACATCACACAGGTGAGACCCGCATATCACACAGGTGAGACCCGCGTATCACACAGGTGAAATCGGTAAATGTACATCACGCAAGTGAAACCCATGAGTGCATGTTACACAGATTACAAGTAAAAGTGTACATATTTATTTATATGAAACAGGTGAGAGTAACAAGTATATTATGAAATAAATGTCACTGCACAGCTTACAAAAACAAGTTATGCACAGTGAATGATCTGCAATTTTATAAATGAATCACAATCATAGGGCAGGTAAAGTTTACATGCACTCATGTGCACTGGTGCAGTGAAGGAGGAAACACAGACCGTGATTCCTCATCCATCACAGGAGAGTTTTGTTGGTGTTGTTAGGAATCGTCTTTTTCAACATACTTTTTTTTCTGGTGCAGAAAAAGCTGCAGGACATTCTGAAGAAGTTCCGGCTCTTCCAGAAGCCAGCCAACTTCGACGAACGCCTGCAAGCGTGTGAACAGCTCCTGGGCGAGGTGAAGACCCAGTTGGGAGTGGTGGGAGTGCATAGCGTGGACCAGGACGTTGTGCAGTCCCAGCTGGACCAGTGCATGGTGGGTACTCACGCACCCACGCAACCAGAATTGTGCGAACGTTCGCCACTCCTCCCTCTTCAGGAAAACAAGCACAGAACACGGGCGATGAAATGGAAAGCATGATGGAAATGTCAGTGAGGAAATGTAGTGTGAACAAAGCTATAACATTTACATTTCCTCCGAATGCTACGGCTTGCATGGGCAGTGGTCCTCGCTGTTTTCTTTTCTTGCACATCAGTTTGGCACGGGCCTGCTGATTTCTGATTGGGTGGTTTAGATGAAACGGATTTAACAGCCATTATTTTAAGACATGAATTCAGTGAGAGGTGCAGGTGGATGGGAGGAAAGTTCACATGAGGAGCGTGTTGTGTATGAGGGACTGAGTGAAGCATATTAGATCAAAGAGGTAGCAAGTGTACAAACGCGTAGTGCAGAGGTCAGCAAATGTAGATGTGCAGTCCTGAGGGGTTCAGGGCACATTTTAATTAGTGCCTGATTTGCACTGAAATCAGCAGGCCAGGTGATTTACTGCCTAAAAAACAAAGCAATTAGGAGCTGAGGTACAATGAGGACCAGCATGCACCTCAGCCTCGGAGAGCGCTGGAGCCGCTCACACCTTGTACAGGGGTTTGAGGAAGTGCGTGAAAAAAGATGTACTTCACAAGGGGGGGGCTGGTTTGCAGATCTGGGGGGGGGGTAAATGTCACACGCACAAGTGAGTGATTGATTAAGCGATTAACCCACGGCTGTGTGACGCACGCTGCCGGTCATGATTTCGCGCCTCTCTCAACAGAGGTTTTATAAGAGCCTGAGCGAGGTGAAGGCAGAGGTGGAGACAGTGATCAAGACGGGCCGGCAGATTGTCCAGCGGCAGCAGACGGAGAGCCCCAAGGAGCTGGACGAGCGGCTCACCGCACTCAAGCTGCTGTATAACGAGCTGGGGGCCCAGGTCAGCCAATCAGTGCCGTGCACTACCCTAATCGTGTCTCTGATTGGACGGTCAGTGCCACGATTAGAGCTCCTTCTTGTTTACACAAATTTCTATTATCGTTCATGGGCACATAATTAAAAAGAAATTAGGTGTGATGAGCAGGTTTTTCCCTGACACGTTTCGCAGTGCTGCTAGCCTAATGAGACCAAAGACTTTTCCTACGAAGGGTGATATTTTTTTCCCAATGTTTTCAATTAATTTTACTTCACTATGATACAAGTGTTACAATCCAATTTAAATGTGTTCCCAGCCGGTAGTCTGTTCCAGCTTTACAGCACACCGCTCTGCCTTCCCTGCCCCTTTACCAGACCACACACCACATTACTTACTCATCATCACGAATAAAACTCTTCCAGTGTTACATCCATCGCTGGGGAGTTGGTGTGCCTGTTATTGTAGTGCGAGTGTCTCCTACAGGGAGCAGTGGTGTCCACCCCAGTCCTCCACAGTTAGGGAACCACCGTGGCAGGTGTGCAGAAGCCCTGTGTGAGACGGCTCTCTCTTTGAAAGGTGACGGAGCGGAAGCAGGAGCTGGAGAAGAGCCTGAAACTGTCACGGAAGCTGAGGAAGGAGGTGAACGGTCTGACGGAGTGGCTGGCTGTCACGGACGCAGAGCTCACGCGCAGGTCCGACGTCGACGGCATGCCGGATAACCTGGACGCCGAGGTGGCCTGGGCTAAGGTGGGGGTGTGGGGGTGACAGGTGGTTGGCTCAAAAGCCGGCCTCCTTTACCCGTCCATCAAACCTGTGTTTCCTATGTCGGGTGTCATAGCTCTTGCTTAAAGGCACACACTTTAATTTAAACACAGACACATTTTTACTGGCCTGGATGTCTCACCCAGAGGCGCACACACCTTTACACAGATGTATGCAGTCTGCTTGTCTGTATACCTTCCAGCCTCATTTCCCAGACGCATGCTGTTCTCTCTCTCTCTCTCTCTCTCTTTCTCTCTCTCTCTCTCTCGCTCTCTCTCTCTCTCTCTCACACACACACACACACACACACACACACACACACACACACACACACGTTTGCAAGCTGTCTGTCTGCGTGCCCCATTTCGCAGACAAAAGCTACTCTCAAACACAAACATATGCGCGCACACACATTTGCAGCGGGTCTGTGCGGCCTATTTCTCAGACTTGCGCCAGTCCCAAAAACACACTCCTGTAGGCCGTGTGCACCTCCCAGCCTGTGTGTGAGCACTGCGTTGGCGCCTGTCTCACCTCCAGGCGAAGCAGAAGGAGACGGAGCAGCATGAACAGCAGTTGAAAGCTGTAGACGAACTGGCTGATGCCCTCAAAGCGGTGCTGCATGGCCAGGAGAGCCTGGTGGAGGACAAGGTCAGCCTGCTCCAGTGTAACTGGATCGCCGTGACGTCGCGCTGCGAGGAGTGGCTCCGTCTGCTTCTGGTGAGCCTCTTCTCTTCTCTTGTCACCGCCGGCAACGGTTATACCTGCAAAATTACCTTTCAAATGTATGTGCTTCATGAAGTTTTAAAGTTGTCTTATTTTATCATAATGTAGTGAAACAGGATTCTCATCTTACAGTTGTTTTCTTTTATTGCATTTTTGCATTTTAAAAGGTGGATTTATCTTCACTTACCTAATATTGTTCAACTCCTAAAGGGGCCCAGTAAATTTAACTGTACCGAAATCGGGTTTGCATTCAAACCGAACATAAATCGACATACATTTCTTTTGCTTCCTGTTTCTCAGGCAATACGCTGCATCTTTTACTCTCCTGACTAACAATATGCAGTATACATTACTACATCTATTACCTCACTGACAGGGGCTCTGGGAGATTGTTTAAGGCAGGAAAGAGGACAACATCTGAGTTCAGTAGTCAGTGTGTGCAGGGCTCACTAAGATGGACGTGTCCAGGTTTCATAATGACTTTCGGGATTAAAACAAGCTGCAGTAGGGTTGTATGTCATCTGAGCACACTCCTTGTATGTCCACTGTCTCCATATTATTGGACTGCATCCTCCTGCCTTTCAAGACGCTGCTTTGTCCCTATTCCTGCCTGCTTTGATACTCAGGTTAGTGGCAGGAATGGGATACATTATAGCTGCCTCGGGTCTACAGTGAGCTGTAGGGCAGTATATTCTCAATGGGAATTGCTCTTATTGTGTGCTGGAGGTGGGATGGAGCCTGTGTCATGTGATCAGACGCTGTGACCTCATTCGCTGGTCCACCTGCCTTTCTCACTCCCCAGGACTACCAGACCCAGGTGGAGACTCTGGACCAGAGTATTGCCCAGGTCACCGCCTGGATGTACAGAGCTGAGATTTTGCTAGATGAGTCGGAGACCCAGGGTGGAAAGGATCACATGCTGAAGGTCACTAGACCTGCTCTGGTTTTACTTTTCAGCCTTGTTGTGTGTTTAGTATGTATATTGCGTGCACTTGCGCACACTCATTATTCACTGTCAGTATTTTACGTTGCTGTAATTGTCATAAGGTCTCTCAGCCCAACGAATATTGATTAAAACAATTATTGCACACAAAAAGTCTCTCCTACCGCGCCCTAATGGATTTTCATGGTTTCGTTTTCAGTCAAAATGTAAATAAGTGTGATGATTTAACGTTAATGTGATATTTTTGCTAATTAATTCTAATGTCTGACACCTCTGGTGTTTCCGCCTTTGTCAGCTGGCACTTTCTGTCACTTGAGGGATATTCAGCCTGTAATTCTCATTACTGATCGCTGTGCCCATTAGCAGATTAGTTGTGGCAGTAAAACGAAACCTTTCGATGGCTCCTGCTGAACGCAAAGTGTTATTTGTGTTTAAAAATTGACAACAGTGGTAAATGCGGCTGAGGTGTTTGTCTGCGTGAGTATCTGTGTGTTCCCTGTAGATTTTAACATACACCTGTAAATGCTTTCCAGGTTAATTATCTAACGTTTACCTGTGGAGGTCAATCTCAATTACGAGAACGATTTCACAGGCTGTTCTATGTTATATTTCTGATTGAATATTAAAATCAGCATTGCTTTGTTGAGGCAGAGCAAAACAAACAAAAAGGTATGGCTACATAAACACTTTTCTAAAAATAAAGTGAGAATTGAGGAATACAGAGATCTGCTCTGGCTGGCGTGTGCTGGACCACGTCCATCAACGTGCTTTTTTTTTTTTTTCCTCCACACTTCTTCACGCCTCCAATACTGAAGCACTGACTCCCGCGTGCACAGGTTTTCGACGTAGTCACCCTGCCCTTGTGGCTTTTCTCCTCGTTTGTGGATGATTAACACCTGGCTTCCTTCTGCAGTAGAAGCGCATGCTGGTGGAGGTGACCCTGCGAGGGCCATGTGACGGTCTGGCATTTGTTCCAGGGCGGTTCCTCTCCTGCGCTGCATGGTTTAATGATGAGCAGCAAATCTGCTCAGCTCTGAGTGGATGGACAGTTGTGGAAGATGGAAAAGTGTAGCTTGCGTGTACCTGGATTTTTTTTTTTATTAATCACTTAATAGTCCCAAAACTGAGAAATTTGTTCTCTGCATTTAACACATCCTTTGGGGCAGTAGTGGGTAGCTGTTATTCAGCACCTGGGGAGCTAGCACAGAGTGTCTTGCTTAGGGGCACACCTGGTGACTGAGGCAGGATTTGAACCAGGAGTCTTCCGCATCCCAGCTGCATTAGCTGACGTGTCTGCCTGATTTATGTGAAAATCCTCTCTCCTGAAAGCCACACTAAGTGGAGTAGAAGCACTTTTTGGTACTCACAGATTCTGATAGTGTGTATAAGTTTGTGATAAAATACAGGTTTACCAGTCCAACAAGCGCCACTCTGGTGACACTTACATACGAGACTGAGACACAACACTGAGATATGACACTGAGATATGACACTGACACAGACTTTGTAAACCCTTCTGTTGTCCATCCGGGGTCACCTGTGCACCAGTGCTTACCTGGAGCTCATTATTCGAGTTTCCCTGTATTCCCCTCGGCTTGCAGGGCCTGCAAGCAGAACTAGAGGACATGCGTGGGAAGGTGGAAGGAGTGCAGGGTCAGGCCAAGGACATGATGAAGAACCAAGGAAAGCATTGTAGGGCACTGGTGGAGCCCAAGGTGGAACAGCTGAGCCAGCGCTTCGAGATCATTGCCCGGCGGATCCGCACCGGCCAGGTACAACAAGAAAAAAAACTAACAGAAATCCCCTAATTACACAGCAGTAATGCGTCACTAAAGCACCAACAAGTGGATGCAGGCTGAAGGTGCTGTTGAGCTGCCTGTAGTTTTATGGCCTGAGTAAATGAGGTCCTGTTATGCTGGACCCATCTGTACTTGGCTTCAGCATTCCATTCGTCTGTGTTAACTGAATAATGTACCTGCCAGAGAGTTTTCTTTTGGGCTACAGAGAACCTTCAAGCTTTTGGAAATCCCACTATGACAGCTCTCTTTTAAGCAAGCTCTGGTGAAATGAAACATCTAATTAGATTCTGACCACACTTTGGAGAGGAGCGGCACTTTAAAGGCACCCTGGATAACGTTGCACTTGTTCGGGCAAAACCGCTCTCCAGTTACGCTCTGATAAAACAGAATTTTAACTGCCGCCTATTTACATTTTAGGGGAGACGCTATATATTCTAACCACAGAATGGGTTTCAGTGGGGCTCTGCTCTGGAACTGCAGTGAGACCATCGTTCTCCCCGTACAGGCCAGGTGTACTCTGGGAAAACCGCATGCCAACTGCACTTTAGGGGCAGCACACCTTGACCACATGTTGGTCGCATAACAAAAGCTAAACTGTAATTACTTTTTGCTCACTGCCTACTGAAAGTACACTGAGATCACACCACACATGCGATGCAATTACGTTGCAATTACGTTGCAACTGGTTTTTAATAAATGCCTTTTAAATATGTGTAAGTCCCACCGTGATCTTAAATTAAACCGTACTTCAGCGAAAGTGCTGAACTGAAATTGCTATTAGGAATTTTTCTATGGAACCAGAGCTAAACCCCATAACTGTCTACTAACGGTTTTCTGTTAAAATTGCCTGGTTGTCTCTCCTTCGTGGTCTAATTGCCTGGCTCCTTTGGTGTGTGTAAAAACGCATAAATGTTGCTGTATACAGGGTGCAGGCAGACCCGTGTACAGCAGATCCATAGATGTTTGGCAGGAGTGCGTGTTATTGCACGGTTCTATCATGTAGGTTTGCTGGAAATCGATACACATGCCCGATAGCAAAACACTGTGTATGTAGTACACCGCTGTGTGTGTGTGTGTTTGTGTGTGTTTGCAGGCTGCAGTCTCAGAGCGGGAGGTGGAGCAATACCACAGCGAAGCCTTACTCTGGTTAAGATTTCTGGATGAGGAGGTGCAACAGGGGGAGAACCTCAAGGAGGAGGACTTTGAGCAGGACAGGGTATGAGCTAGTCTTAGTGGTGAACCGAGCACACAGATCAAGTGTTCCTCCTGGTCGTATGTCTCTGTCTCACTGGTTAGTCTGCCGAGTGAGCTGTACTGTCTTTCTGGCTGCATTCACTGTGGTGTTTTTTGAAAATGTTACTGATGCTCTTTTAAATATGCATAAATCGCACTGTGGTCATAAATTAATCATAGTAAAGCAGAAATGCTACAGTTATGTATGTGTGGACAAGGTGTCTAATCAGTGTGAACTAATATTGTATCTAAGTTCCTGAAACAGAATGTCCAGCTGTTTCAGTAAGCAAGCATAACCCATGTGTAAGTGACTAAACCACTGTAGTTGAGTTTAGGCTATGCAGTGTGTGTGCTTTTGGTATTCGACGTACATGGGTTTATTTGCTGTCATTTTCATGCCTGTCCCGAATGGTAGGACTGTGAGGAGGGGGCGGTGAAGGAGCTGCTGGAAAAGGGAGAGAAACTGCAGAGGAGAGTCCCCGATGAGGGCAAGAGAGAGGAGATCCGCATCAAGCACGACCAGCTCAACAGCAAGTACAACACTGTGAAGGTACTGCACACACACCCGCACACACTGTGAAGGTACCACACACACACCCGCACACACTGTGAAGGTACCACACACACACCCGCACACACTGTAAAGGTACCTCATGCACACCAACACACACTGTGAAGGTACCACAGGCACACCAGCACACACTGTGAAGGAACCGCACACACACCAGGAGACACTGTGATGGTACCGCACACACACCAGGACACACTATGAAGGTACAATATGCACACCCTCACACACTGTGACGGTACCGCACACACACCCACACACTGTGAAGGTACCACACACCCGCACACACTGTGAAGGTACCTCACGCACACCCGCACACACTGTGAAGGTACCTCACACACAGCCGCACACACTGTGAAGGTACCTCACACACACCTGCACACACTGTAAAGGTACCGCACGCACATCGGGCACACACTGTAAAGGTACCGCACACGCACCTACACACATAGTGAAGGTACCACACACACACACTCACATATACTGTTAAGGTACACACAGACAAGGTACTGCGCGCAGACACACACACACATGGACAGACAAGGTACTGCACACGTGCACACATACATAGACAGACAATTTACAGCACACACATACACAGACACAAGTTACTGCAGACATATACACGAGCACATGGATAGACAAGGTACTGTACAAAACGCACACACACAGTGAATTTACTCCATAAGGACATATATCTGTACATTTTGGAAGTGGAGCAGGCAGAAATGACCTTTAAGCCATAATACCAGAATAGAAATATTAAGCCAAAGAAATGGCTTCAGAAGATCACCTCTGGGTTGTGACCTGTCGTGACGCACCTTGCAGGACCTGAGGTCACTTCGGAAGAAGAAGGCCCTGGCCATCGCCCCTCAGTGGTACCAGTACCGCAGGAAGTCAGACGACCTTCTGCAGTGGCTGGATGACATCGAGAGGAGTGTGTCTGAGCTGCCTGACCCCCCGCAGGAGCACAGAGTCAAGGTAGGACTGGCTGAGAACTGCCCTGCCATGCCACACACACACACACACACACACACACACACACACACTGGAACAAGCGCAAAGATCAATTATATATATCCATATTAGGGACGGCCATGTTATCAAAAATAAACCACATTTGTAAGGCAAAAGCAAAGGCATTGATGTACAAAAAGTAATGCATATAATATATTCATGATGGCGACTAGCAGAGACCCTAAAGACAGGGAATGTTTCGCTGTGGGTGGTCAGCTGTGAAGAGAACAATGTGGTGGCACCTGTAAGCAGGTAAGTAGGCAGAAGACAGACTCCATATAGCGTCCTGAATAATGTGGGAACTCAGACCAGACTGTCTTTTCTGCTCGCCGACATACAGACATGTATACAAACGGGCAATGGACCTTATATACATAATTAAACACTGTGTTTAGAGCATATGTCTCCACACAGGTATAAACATGTGAGTTTGTGTATATTCATGCAGTGGTACCTCACTAGGACACACACACACACGCACACGCATGCACACGTGGCGCGTCTTCACATATGCAAAGTACACGTGCCAAAAAGTGCACTTTTATTCATAAATGTACGTGTGCAGAGACATACAATGTCGTTAAAGGAAACGGAGAAGTAATTTCACGGCACATGTGGGCTGTGGAATGTCGATACCCTCTGTGTCTGGGTCACGCTCGGACACGCCCGCACGTACTCATCTGCACAAACACACACACACACACACACACACACACACACACACAGTACCCTTTGTCTTGTGCATCTCTGCTCATTCCATCGCTTCTTTTTCTGTCCTGAGTTACTGGGAGGAAGGCTTGTGTAGGGCTGGCGGCTGTCCTTCAGAAGATTACTGAGCCATCCACAGGGGTTAGGAGAATTGCCACCCCCACCCCTTCCCAGTGAAGAGCGCTCCCTAACCCAGGAGAGCACTGTCCCCTTTAACAGCGTTCAGGGATGGCCATGAAAGGAATCTTTTCAGAGCTTTTTAAAACATGCTCAGGCCTCCAGACCCAAGTCAGAGAGACCCCTCGCAAACTTGCAGCTCAGTCTTTGACAACCTGCATGAAAGATAATGTGACTAAGGACTGACTGTACTGCGCCGGTGACGAAGCGAAGGTTTGCACTCTGTGTACCTAGAGAGAGCACTTTCTTCATTTGCCCTGTGTGACTGGATGAAATGGTGGGTGGTTTCTTTGTATGTCAGTGTCTGAGAACCATCCCTCCGCCCCCTCCTACTGTGCGAATGGTGTCACCCGTCGTGACGGCGATGTGACTTCTCCCTGTCCTGTACCACTGTCCGACTGCGCCACCCCGTGTGAGCGGGGGAAGCCGACTCAGTTTCCACTCCGCTCTGTGTCGTGTGCGAGTGGTTCCTGCTATGCCTGAGGTCTGGATGGTTTCCCCCAGCGTGCCTGTGTGTCGGGGGGGGGGGGGGCGCGGGCGCGGGCGGCGCGGGGGGGGGGGGGGGGGGGGGGGGGGGGGGGGGGGGGGGGGGGGGGGGGTGGGGGGGGGGGGGGGGGGGGGGG
>JABJVR010000001.1:15523497-15546272 GCA_025773905.1 Chitala chitala | reverse complement strand
CCGAGATCGGCTCTGTCCTGCTGCTCTTGTAACAGGATCCCGAGATCGGCTCTGTCCTGCTGCTCATGTAACAGGATTCCGAGATCGGCTCTGTCCTGCTGCTCATGTAACAGGATCCCGAGAATGGCTCTGTCCTGCTGCTCATGTAACTGGATCCTGAGATCAGCTCTTTCCTGCTGCTCATGTAACTGGATCCTGAGATTAGCTCTGTCCTCAGAAGGAACACATTTCTCAGCTTGGCCACCTCGTTTAAACCCTCTTTAGCCTGCTATCCCGGAGCCGCTTCTGGATGAATCATCTAACCCTTTCTTCAACTTAACTTCTGATGCCGTCACCAGAACGTCACATTACATCATTACAAACTGTATCAACAGCTGCAACTTTAAAACAAGGACTAGTTTTGATTGGATTTTCTTGTCCTTCCAAAGCAATGATCATTTTATAACACTGCGTTTCCTGGCAGGGTGCATCTAATCTAATTTAACCGTGGGTTTGAAACAAATTTTGTCATTAGAAGTTGGACCATATCACACACAGTGGGTTCTCTGCTTTGCCGGTTGACTCCCAGGGCACACGTGAACATGACAAGCGTAAAACAATTTTCTTCATCATCCTATAGTGCCATTTTTTTTTCATTTTAATACGTTTATAATCAGAGATTAAGTAGTGAGTTCAAATGTCATCCACAAAGCAACTCTACCACCTCCTTGTACCGTTAGCGTTGTGTAGTTGTGTAAAAGTTTGTTCTTCAAGCCTTCTCTCCAGCCTGAGAACGTTCAGAGAAAACATCGAGATGAGATTGGCATGTGGGACGCCTCAGCATTTATTTCACATGGTGTCAAACTCTTCATCTATTTTGTAGTGGCGAACGCGTGAACACGGGTTTTGGGGTGAAGGAGGCAGGTGGTACGACATGCTCCCAGTGAGCTGCATAGGTGCGTCTCCATAGCAACGCTGCGCCAGGAGTAAGAGCAGCTGTGACGCCCAACAACTGGGAGAGTCCGATTAGGAGCACTTTTCCCCCAGGCTGCCGGAACGCATTGTCGAGGGTGGGATTACAATAAATATTCATCAAGGCTCCTGTTTAGAATTCTCAGCGCTCCCCCCCACCCACCCGCCCCCACGCCCAGGCCGATTCCCGCAGTTAGGGAGTGGTAATGAAGTGAAGGGCTTTAAATGAATGTAATCGGCGACAGCAGGCGGTCTCCTCTGAGCGGATCCCGCCACCTCTGCATCCCTGCTTGGAGCAGGCCGCCGATGATGCAATGCCATGCTCGGTTTTGGCATGGGTTGGGAGCGGTGTTAAAGACGGAGACAGCTTATTCCAAGTGCGCTCCTCGTTCCAACCCTCAGCGGGACGTGCGCCCTCCGGTCAGCCCGTGTGCGGACGAGTGTCTGGGCCGCCCCCGTTCATGATCCATGTGGCACGCCAACCCTTGTGTCACTGCACAGCTGTTATGGGGGAGCAAATGTGTATCCCTGCAACCAGAATGTCTTATCAGGCAATAGGATTAACCATGATGAGAGGAAGGAGGTTTCAAAGCCCCATGGTGGATTAGCATGTGCTGTCAATCACTGCTTGGTCTAACCCACTTCTCATTGGTTCCCATTGAGTTAAACTGATCAGTAGTTAACCTGGTAAGCCTCACATACCATGGGTTTCTCAGTCTCAGGTTTACCAGTGAATTAGTCCACTAAAGTTAGGGGAGAGCATTGGGATTGATTTACCCATCTGCATTAACTCCAAAGACTTTTATTATATGATGTTATTGTTCCGAGCACCTCCCACACACGCTTCTGCAGTGGACTTTGCAGCTTTTGGCAAAAGAGCCCTAATGAGTAAGGGATGCTGGTGGGTGAAGAACCAGCAATTTATTCTGCACTTAGTCTCTTAACTGACCCTGTAATCCAAAAAAACGGTTTGGCGCCTCGTTATCCAGCTGGTCGTTGCGCTGTTGTGGTCCCGTGTCTTGCTTGGGTTAGAACAGGCGAGCTTCGAATCTGACTAGCATCAGCTGCTTTCAGGTTAGGGGTCGATGTTTGTAGCCCCACTTGCCAACTGTTCCCTCACTTTCTTTGCAACAAGCAGCCTAACTTCTGATCTCCTCTCATTAGTGGGCTGAGAACTTCCACTCAGTTCTTTCGTGACCCCACGACAGAGCGGGCCACGCCGCGTTTGCTTGTGGAGGTGCACGGGGGTCGGCCGCTATCTGTATTCTGTGTCCAAAACGCAGCCCCATCTGGCCGTGTTCACACGTGTGGCCAGCTGCTCGCTGTCCGCTTCGCTTACGGAGGCTGTGATCCTGGCGGCTCCCTTGCAGCTGTGCTGCGGGGGGGTGAAGGAGGGCGTGTCACGCGGGTGTCACTCAGGTGTCCACCTCGATCTGCAGAGGGCAGTGATCAGAGAGACTCTGGACAAAAGAGCGGGTTTTGATGTGGAGATGGAAGGTCTCGTCACTGTGTGTGGCATCTTATCTCTGATGAGGGCACCACTTGGAGCTCAGAACCGACACCTGCTTCTGCCTTGAAATGCTAATGAATGACACCCTTCTGTCTCCTTAGGGATGTAAGCAGACATCTGTAAGCCAAGTCTTATGACTGCAACTAAAAGGTGTTGCATGAGGTTACTTGCACGCCGAAGCGATTTTGACACCAACGCCGTGAAAATTAGGACCTTGCCTTCTCCAGTAAAGTGTAAAAATCTTGATGTTTTGGTCTTGGGTTAAATTATTAAAAGTCTGTCATGGCATCATATGGGGGGGAAAAAAAATCCAGCCTTTTTGGTACAACAGTTTTGTAAGCTTTGAATCCGCGGCTCTGATGTTATACAACAACCCTAGGCCGGTGGGGGAAATTGTTCAGTTAAACCATAAAAAAATTTGAGAACAAAGAAATAAATTTTAACAGACAAGAAATAAAAATGTGTGCCTTGTACCTGTGTATCTAATTTCTCGTGTACTTGTTTTTATCCCACTTATTAATGAAAATATACTCATAATTAACTTAAACTGACATTCAACTTTCTGTGTACTCATATCTGTATATCAGCAGTTTTATGTTATGTGTAAAAAATATATAGTTTTGGGGAAATGATTGTTACATTCAGACAATAATAAATGTTAGTGGGGACAGAAGGTTACGAAGTACTGCAACTCCCTCACATGGCTGCATGTCAGTACACAGACACTCTTCCTGCACGCTGCAGGAACTGCAGGATGCTGCGACCGCAAAGGAGGGAACGGTGGCAGCCCTGAACAGCACGGGACAGGACATCATGCTGCAGAGCAGCCAGGAGCAAGGCACACGCATCAAGGAGCAGCTGAGCTCCATGAACACGCGATGGGAGGAAGTGTGCCGCCAGTTTGCCCAGAGGAGGAGGAGGTGTGAGTTTGTGTGTGTGTGTGTGTGTATGTGTGTGTGCGTGTGTGTGCATGCGCGTGTGTGCGCATAGTAAGAAAGAGGAGGCCATATGTACTGTATTTGTGTGTATTTTGGTAAGATTAATGCTTGCCTGTTAGGTCTTTAAACTTCCAAACAGTTTGCAGTATATAATGGACACGCACACACACAGACAACTGTCTCTAGATGTGAGTGTATGTCTTTAGTGTATCTGCCTTGTGCCCTCTAATGTTTGTATAGTGTACATACCTGCTGTGTCACTCTGCCAGGTCAGAGTTGCAGGAGGACCTTTCCAAGTTCCTGTCCTGGTTGGATGAAGCCGAGAGTGTCGTTGCAACGGTTCCTCAGGCCATGGACCAAGAGCAGCTCAGCTCTTTGCAGGGGAAAGTGGAGGTGAGTCCTGCGCCTACCCTATGAGTCGGCTTCCAGGGTATAAGCTGTGGCCCTTTTGGATAGCTGGGATCTTCATCTCCATTTCTTGAAAGGGTCCAACAACTTATACACAGACACTTGTTATGCTTCTGTAAATGGATGTGAAAGTTCAATACAAGTGTCTAGAGAGTTAGTAAGGCACAAAGAAACGTTCTCCATTTGTTACACAAGCCTGGCGCAGAGCTGTAGCTAAAACACCGTGCTTTGTTTGACTGAAACACCGTTAACCCTAGGCTCCGCACGGACCTCTTTTCCTTCCCAAGTCCCCATGCTCACACAGGGCTTTAAGCCCAAGCCCTGCTGCTGGCCGATTGTGACTGGAGGGCTGTAGATGCTGCAGTTCCACTGGGTGTCGGTGGAGACTTGATGGCCGGGTACCTCCACTAGATGGAGGACGTCTCAAGCAACTGTGAGCCGGCAGCTCTCTGTTGAAACCCACACTGTGAACCTCATATGGACGATAGATCTAACAGGCTGTACCACAGGGGTTGAAAAAGAGCCGCTGGCTGACAGAGCCACAAACAGCCTCTGCCCTTGATTCTCCCTGGCAGGAAGTATGCACTGCTGGCATTTTGCTTCTAAACAGCGACATAAATAACCAACAAATGGGCTTTGTCTGCGTTCAGAACATCAGGCACAAGCTCACGGTAGTGTCCTTCAAACAGCCAAGCCCGTTCACTCCAAACAAGACCGCTCAATCAGAGTTGCAGCTGCCCAAAGGTGTTAAAAACATAATTAATGTAGTATGATTAAAAAAAACAGCCCAGTAATATTTTTGGGGTCCCAGAGCAGGTACCCCTTGTAATTGAGATGACCGTGTGTTTATGGCTGGTCGGCCCAGCCTCGCCCTTGGTTCTGCTGCCCAATGTGGCTTTCCTTCTGCCTGGGGTGCTCAAGAGGTTCCTGCAGGCCCATCCAGCTGGACGGAGCGCACTCTTCTCTCCGCCGGCCCTGGGTCGGCAGCCTCACCCCAGTCATGAGCTCTGTTCCCAGGTATCTGGGTCACAGTACTAATGAGAACAGTGAGAGCTTGCCTGGGCTAAAATCATGGCACACACCTGGTGCCCCCCTCCCCCCAGAATTGAGGCAGCTTCCACTCTGCACAAAAGCCCTGATACCTCCTGCTGTAAGAAGGGTTTGTGTTGTTATCTTTACATCATCCCTGCACCAGACCGAACACGGTCTTCTACGTAAACAAGGACGCGCGGTATCGGGCATTAGATAAAATGACATTTTCTATTCTACGCTGACTTTGTCCTCTGAGAACTTCGGCTTGAATTTTAATCAAATATTAAGTCTGAGAAGCGGAGCTTTGCTCTGTTTCAGCCTTCGCTACCCTGTTAGGCTGGTTATTCATTCAGCAGGAGTGCCGGGCAAACACAGGATAAAAACAAAAACCAGGGATATAAAATAGACACCCACTACATTTAAAGGGATTACATGCAAGAACTGTAAAACTACCCAATTAAAAATGGTTCCTACAAAGTAAAATCTATCCATGCCTTTACTAGATATATGTAGCTGAGCTGTATGCACCCAAAAATATATGCTTTACATAGTTACAATTCATGATGTCCATGAAACACAATATTACTACGCATTATAAAAACACAACATGCAGGTATGCAAAGACCTGTTTTGGGCTCAACATGCATCCAGCTAAATAACTAATGTAGATTTTCATAAGCTGCACAGAACATTATGTATTAAAGTTACAGCAGGATTGTGACTTTTAGCTACATGATATAAATCTATAAACACTGTTGTGAAATCTGTAGACTCATATTTAGGAAACGTTTGATGTAAATTTCCCTAAACCCAATGCAGTTACTGTTTTTCTTTGTTTACTGCTTTCCCTGTAACTTGTTTGTTGTTTTTAACCTGGACTTCCTGTTTCTCCTAACTGCTTCTCCAATGTGACCTCCAGGCTTTGGTTCAGGAAGTACCAAGCAGGAAAAGCACCTTAAAGGATCTTAACGAGAGAGGAGGGATTGTTCAGGGAAGCCCTTCAGTATCTTCTCTCAAGAACAAGAAGCTGGAGAGCAACTTAAAGCTGGCAAACAGCCGCTGGAGCAAGGTATCCGCTCAGAGCAATGACACAGCGTGCTCTGATCTTGTACAAGCTCAGACAGGTAGTGGAAAGATCCAGACAATTGTACATCCAGAGGAACAAGTGTACTGCTGTGGTATTATTCTGCTCTCTCCACCTGTAGCCTCTGTGTACATGCATAATTCTCAACACATACTGCTATGTAAAGTGTGCGTAGTGCTATGAAAAGTGTGCATGGTGCTATGTAATGCTTAGAATTAGGTGAAGAGTGAGTGCAGTTAGGTGAAGAGTGTGCAAAGTTATGTGAAGTGTGAATGGTGCTGGATAAAGTGTGCACGGAGCAGGGTGAAGTGTGCATGGAGTTTGGTGAAGTGCGCACTTAAGGTGTAATAGCTGAGGGCAGAAATGCAAGATGGCACATGTCAAAGTCAACAGTATAAATTAAAAAAAGACAAATGTTTCAGATGTGAGCTGCATTGTGATGTGCACAGCTGACAAAAACCAGAGCTCTTTTCTCATATGATGCTTTGTGGTCATTAACAGCCAGTGCCCTTGGTGTTTCACCTCGCTCACCTTGTTAGTGGAATTATCGGGCGCTTAGAGCCCAGGGTGATGGGACAGAGCCACAGGGCAGTGAGGCAGGAAGCACACCTCTGCCTCCTCGCTCTACAGATTGGCAGAGAGGCTCAGCTATCTGTCACAGCCATTTTGTGAAGTGCCGTCATATGCCCCTAGTCCTGCCAATTACCCCAGGGCAAAGTTACTAAGTGCTGGTGGAATAAGAAAAGGCCATCCTCTATTGGACTCGAAGTTGGCTCCGACACAACCTGAAAGGATATGTTTGTAGAGGACGGGCAGTCAGGAGAGGTCCATGCCAAAAATTTGCTCTCCTAAGAATACGTGCTGGGACTTTTGCATTTCTTTTATACATAAATGACTTTGATAAGGACATTAAAGAGTTTCAATTTCCTGACGCATTTTTTTTTTCTCTTTACTTGGAAAGAGCTAACAGCTTAAGAATTATAAAGGGATGTCCCAGTGCTCCCTGTAAATGGAGAGAGAGGTGGGAATTGAAGCTAACAACAGAGAATGAATAGGCTTTGCACATTTGCCTGAAATAATGGTGTATAAACACATGGGTCCTGAAGTTTTGTCCAAATGTGTTTGGTGAAGTATGTAGAGCAGCAGATAAGATGCAGAGGGATAATAACAGTGAGGTGCAGGGCTCAAGTCGAAGGAGGCCATGCCTCGTTATGTCATTTACAGGTTAGTGCACATTTGGAATGTTGCACTCTGTTCTGTGCACTGTGTAATGAAAACCACCAGAAAGAGTTCAGAAACAGAACCCAAAAGGAATCAGTGTTTGTTCCAGGTTCAAGACAGGTGAACTGGAAAGTAACAACAACCAGGTGCGGAGTTAAATATGGAAACAATATCTAGGCATGACAGGGACCTTTATACATACATACATACATACATAAACATTATGACAGTTTAAAGCATATCAATAAATATAGGGAATTAAACCAGAGAACACTTGAGTTTGAAGAAAATGTGGTGAAGATTATTTGTGGTGGTTGGAAGTGTGGGATATTTCAAGGCCAAATCAGACAGTGATGGATTCAGTCGGGTTAGAGGTCATCCCCATAACACTGCTATTCTAATATGGCCTCTGCGTTTGGGTTCTGCGTTCCTGGACCCGCTCGCTAAGGCTGCTGGGCGCTAATCGACTGCCAGAGCAAAAGCCATTATCCTCTGTTTGTCCCATCTTGTGTGTGTGTGTGTGTGTGTGTGTGTGTGTGTGTGTGTGAGAGAGAGAGAGAGAGAGAGAGAAAGAGAGAGAAGGAACAGTGATCACAGGTCTCTGCAGAATTCTGACTTCCTCACTCCTTCAGTGTCTCCACCCTCGTGACACAATGCTGCAATGGCGATAGTAATTATTACAGATTAAGCCTCAGTTCTCAGACACAACAAAAGAGCACGCAAGAGTGGCTGTCACACAGAACCCAGTTACAACTAATTTATCATGTGCAGTCATTAAGGAGGGAGACACAATAAGAAGAATATGTACAGTAAATACACTGTTAGCCCTCTATGACAAATTATGCTGCGTAGTGCCAGCAACATTTATCTTCATTTAAATACTGTTTCTTGTCCAAAACTTTTAAATTTTTGTCCACCCCATAATTATTATGAGGAGATTGCCTTACATAATTTAAAATCAGTTAATGCAAGTTGTTTAAAAATATAACAACACGTCACATTATCCATCCAGTATATCAAGTTTCATTACCTCAAATTGTGTCAGGTCCCATATTGAAGTAGTAAGACTGGGCAGAAAGGAATGTATTTTTAATGTTCTAGTAATGTGTACCTTGTGGATTGTAAACACTTTAAAATGCTCTGGATAAGCAGATTTGACAAGAAAAATTCTAATAAAATGTAATCCAATTTAAGGTGACTGCAATTACATACACCAAGGACACGTTACTGTTTTTTCTATTAATAGGTTGCCATCCGTGTGCGTTTCCATCTGAGATGTCTTGGCATTTTTTGCAGGTTTGAAGCTGTCTCAGTTTTGTTTAATCTTTCCTTATAGGTGTCCAGGGATCTGCCTGAGAAGCAGCAGGAAATTGACGCCTTGCTAAAGGACCTCTCCCAGTTCCACACAGAGCTCTCTCAGCTCTCTCTGTGGGCTACCAGCACTAAAGATCAACTTGAGCGCTGCAGACAATCAGCTGGTCCTGGGGGTGTGGATATCAAGGTTTCTGTATCACCTTTGTGATCCTCTCACCACCCCCCCCCAGCACACTTGAACACTCAGTCCCACTGCTCCCACTTCCTCACTTAAACTTGCACTTCTGGTACTGTATAATATAACCTATATTTGACTTGCATATCGGTGTTTTGTCAGCCTCAGTATCATACATCTATACTGATGATAAATCCTACCCCAAAAAAAGCACCTCAATATTTCAGGGAGGGCAGGGGTCAGCACCATCCAAGACCCTAAACCGGTACTGTCACATTTGAACTTTAGGTCTCGCTTTCATATTAACACCACCAGGTTTTCATTGTCCCGAATCGTCTGTCCCCCGCGTGACACGTTCTGTTCTCGACTTTGCGGCCAGTCTTCGTCCGCACCCCAGGCATCATTAATCTCAAACTGATTTCAGGATACAGAGGCCACGGTCCAGGCTAAACGCTCAGATGTTGACGGTGTGTTGACTAAGGGCCAGCTGCTGTTTAAGCATCATCCCCCGAGTCAGGCTGTGAAGGTCAGCTCCGACAATGTTAACCACGTTCTTTAAACCTTCTTGTCTTTGTTTTTAACCCCTCCACTCTAACCCTACCATTACTCATCAAGATAACAAGGTTAAAAGCAATAATTCATTGTGTTGTTAGTGCCTATGCTTGGAGTGTGTTTGTGTTATGCCTCTAAGGCTTGTTCCGGCAGTGACAGTGTGTTTATCTATTCATTGCTTCAGGGAAAGTTTGAAGGCCTCAGTACGGACTGGAGAACCATTCAGAACCTTCTGAAAGAACTAAAGGCAAAATCCCAGCCTGGCGCCACTGTGATCCGTGAAACTGCCAGTAAGTGTTTCGTTGCCTCGCCGGTTCTCGATATCATTAGATAATATCTACATGCAGCGGTGATGCTGGAGCGTGAAACCCCGTGTAACATGTGTATGCACACTCCTTTTTATATGTGTTGTTGTCTGAGAGTTTTTACGAGGATTTCTGTTGACATAGTGATTGTTCCAGTTGATGTTTGGTGTCAGAACGGAGTGTAGACGGTACAAAAGCTGTCATCTCGTGTTTGCGCTGATCTGTTTTGTCTGCAAGAGCTGCATTCAGCCTTGAAATGTTATTTAAAGATAAATGAAGCCGTTGACTGTTTTGTAAGGGTTTGTCTTGCATTTGTGGAAGGCGTGCTAATGTAATCTGGACCGCACTGCAGGTAAGAGCTCATCGGAGGGTGAGATGCCTTCTTCACTCCTGCTGGAGATGCCAGCCTTAGTGCAGTTCAACAAGGCCTCGTCGGAGCTCACTGATTGGCTGTCTCTGTTGGATCACATGATCCAGACACAGAGAGTAACAGTGGGAGACCTTGACGACATCAGTGACATGATCAAAAAGCAGAAGGTAATATCACAATCGGCCACGTAGAAACCTGTGCGTGTGTGTGTATGTGTGTGTGCGTGCGCGTGAGCAGGGACTTGGAGATCGGAAGTGAGATATTTCTTGTTTCAATAACACTAAGTTACACTGTGTTGTCATGTGTCTGTATATATTACACATACAGTATATGCATAGATTTTTGGTATGCTGTTGAGATGCCTTCTTTGGTATTCTTTGTGCTGTTGGTATATTTTTATACTGGCCATCCATCAGAAAAATAGTCATAGTTAAGTTTTCTATCCCTGGGCTCTGTAGAAATATTCCTTTGGAAGCCAAAAGAGGTGAGTTTTTTTACCAGTTAAAATGTTTCATGTTCACATGTCACATGTGCATGAAACACTGAAAGACAAACAGAATCAGGTTTTTTATCACGTTTGTGCCTCTCACCAGCAATATGAAAGAGTTATCACACAGTAGAATGTATGTATCTGTGTTTAAAATAACACTTAAAGAGATTGCAGTTGTTTCATATGTGAAATATTGAAATTCAGGTATAGTTTTTATTTCAGTATAAATACGTGGATGAGTGGAAGGATTTCTGTTTTCTGCCCACCTGGCTGTGAAGAGTCCTTCCTTGGTTAGGTTGTGATGCTCCTGGCTGCTTTCTGGAACACTGAACAAGCTCACTCACCACTCCTGGGGTGATAAACCTTGCCTTTTTTGTTTTCATCATAAATTGAAAAGCAGGACAAATTATAGAAGGACAGTAGAAGCACAGATCGTTTGCTTGTAGCCCTGGGTAGCCGCAAGGCAGTGATTTTGGTTCCGAGGCGCGGGGGTGCTTTTGGTCAGCTGGCACACGTGTTTCTTCAGCTGCTGTTCGACACGTGCCGGTTGACCGTTAGCTCGTATGTGCAAGGCTCAGAGGCAGTGACACGGATGTTCCAGATTGCTTTTACACGTGGCGGCTTTGTATTCTGGGGCACCCGCGTGAACTTGGCATCGTGTGGGCACTAGGAATCGGTGGGCTGAGTTGAGTTTTGGAGGCATTGCAGTGGTTCAACTTGGGGTTGCTGATTTGTACATCAGTCAACAATTGTGCTCATGTGGGTTTTTTTTTCTTCATAAATTAAAAATGCCATTTTTTTTTGCAGTGCAAGCACTGAATTTTGCCAAGTCATAGGGAAGTAGGTGCTACTTTTTGTAGCTTTGGGCAAGAGAGACTGTTCTCTGACAGCATACGCCTTTGTGTTTAAGTTGTGTTGTGGTTCTGCAAAATCAGATCTTTTTAATGGGTTTCAGTCCCGTGCAGTTCTGTCTCTCTCTGCGCTTTGTGACCTGCAAAGTTTACTGTCTCTGTCTGCACTGTTGTTCTGAGGTTACGTAAGGGAAAACGTCAGCAACATTGCGGCTTGGTTTGTGAAGTGGTACTGTAGAAGGGTTGAGCTTCGATAGGGGCCAGAGCATAAAGAAAACAGGCAATGATGTTTGGGATTGTCTCAGGTTTGTTGTTATGGGGACTGACGGTTTTTTTTTAATCCTGTGTACCCCAGGCTACACTGCAGGACCTGGAACAGAAACGCCCCCAGCTGGAGACTCAGATCACTGCAGCCCAGAACCTCAAAAACAAAACCACCAATCAGGAAGCACGGATTACCATCACGGATCGTAGTGAGCGTCTTCGCCATAGTTGACCATAAGCTTTTCAATAAAATGAGGTCATAGGTCAATGGCCTAAACTGGTTTAGAATATTTTGTTTACATAACAGACTTGCTGAATGTCCTTTTTCCAAAATGTTTTACAATTAAAAATGTAATTTATCTAGCTAAGGGTGGGTCCCAATTTTGTAAGGGGTTCTGCATTGATTGACAGAATATTCATTTGGGTTCAGGTTTTATTGTGTTTATTTAAATCAGTGTCTGTGTGATTATATATCTTTGTTTGTAATTACACCTCTCTTTCTCTCCTGTCAATGAATCTCTGTTTGTGACTCTGCTCCTGTCTGCCTGTGAATGCTCCCTTTTGCGACTGCGCAGTTGATAGGCTGCAGACACAGTGGGAGGAGCTACAGGGCCGTCTCACAGAGCGGGGAGTGCAGCTGCAGCACATGCTGAAAGACTCGGGCCATTGGTTAAAAGCAAAGCAGGAGGTGGAACCTCTGCTGAAGAGAGCCAATGAAAAGCTGGAGTCATGGAGGGAGATCTCCTACACTGTGGATGCACTTAAGAGCCAGAATGCTGACCTAAAGGTTCAATTATTATGTTTTATTAGTAATGGATGACAAATACTGACATACATAGCCCCTAAAATAACTACAACTAACAGCTTTCTTACATACATGATTATAGGAACAAAATGTCAAATCTCCCCCTAGCTGTACTGAGTATTGTGATGTATAGACCTAGATAAATGATTAGATAACTGCTGTTTTCTCTTTAACTGTAACTGGCAAAAGATGCCACACTAATACAGCTATTTGTGTGAGTATGCTCAAAGAGGAGAGCTGATATCTTTAAGCAGGAGCAATACATCACGCACAAAGGCTAAGGAAATTACTAATGTGTCCTAAGGGAAACGCTCAGAGTTGATGTTGTTGTAGGTAAAGGAAGGAAGGCTATTGTTATGGCAGTGCGGTAGATTCCGCATTTGACGCATTAATCTGCAGAAGCGCAGTGGCAAGAAACTGCATGCGCCGTGGGTTGTGAGCTTCCAGCAACAAGGGAAACAGTCATAACTGCAAACAAGCTGCTTCTGTGTTAGTTGGACAGACAGAGAAATTCACAGGGCCGGAGCTCAGGCGGTCTTCTAGTCTTGACAACAGCATGAAATGGCTGTGTTGTCAGAGTAGTGCAGCACAGACAGGAGGTGGATTTTTAAGCCTAGTTCTCAATAGCATGTGTAACAGTTAAGCGATTCAATTTATCACCCCCCCTCCCAAGACATGGTAGAACTAATTCTGCTCAATGAGTTATGTAGACTCATTTACATGTGAATAGGTAACAGTCTTTCCTAGGTGAGAAATTAAAATGACAGGTACCTGCCTGAAACAGTGGCTGTTTCGGAAAGCAAATGTCTGAATAGTCTGTGTTTCCCAACAGCGTTCAGTTTATAGAACTTCTGTGGAGCTGAGTTGAAGATGCTGGGGGAGGGAGATGTTTCTGCGGTCCTTCTTCTAGAGGAGCTTGTGATGGCTGAGGGTTTAAGACCCTTATGTGTTTCGGTACGGGGGTACGTGGGTACGGGTTGATGTTCACACACTGCTTTAAGCAGATGTGCTTATTTCTTCTGCGTGTGTTGACACGCTTCAGGGCAGCTGTGCCGGGGAGAGCACAATACAAAAAATAAATTGAATGTAGTCGTTTAATTATGTGGACTTATAGGGTAATTGTGTACAAGTGTCTCTTGATCAGTAAAGTGAGGAATTAGCATAAGCGGTAAAATGACAGTGTGCAGAAAGGAAGAGGTTTTGAATGACTAGTTGAAGAGGACGTGTTGAATATTTGAGGAGGTCCTTGTATTGACTGTTGAGAAAAATGTGCTTTCAGAGTATTAGGAGGAGGGACAGCAGACACAATGAAAAGCACCAGTAAGAGGCGAACGACACGTGAAACCTGGTTAAAAAGAACGTGGAAAAATATGATGGAAGATTAAGAAGAAGTAGAATAAAACATTAAACACTGAAGTAAGGCTGCAGTATTTCAATAGAACTGATATGTCAGCATGTACTGTTGAAGGCAGCATCTGGACTTTTTGTTCCCAACAGGCATTCTTACTTATTGTCTGTGTGTGTGTGTGTGTGTGTGTGTGTGTGTGTGTTATAGTGGTAGGTGAAATTAGGTTTTGAACATCTACTTCTTGCATGTGGGATTAACTGTGCAATATCAGTCAGCATGGGTTTAGCCCAGTGCAAAGTGGGAGATTGTTTAGCGATGTCCTTATGCATGTGAGCTGGAGATATGAACTCGCTGGCGCCCCTTGTGGCCACTCTGTGTCCTGCAGCACTTTGTGAAGGAGCTGCACCAGTGGCAGAGGCAGGTGGACGAGTCCAACGAGCTGGCGCGCAAGCTGCTGGTCCAGTACGCGGCCGACGACACGCGCCGGGTGGCCATGCTGACGGACAGCGTGAACTCTGCCTGGGCCAACATCAACAAGCAGTGAGTATCTGCTCCCACGTCAGCAGCCCCGTTCAGACGCAACGATCAGCAGGGCACAGGATTCGCGCCGTGAGCTGTACCAGAACACACGGGTGACGTGTTCGTGAACGTGTTGCTGGCAAGTGCTCTCATAACACACGCATTAGCAGGCTGCGTGGCTCCAGACAGCGTGGCCACAACTGGTGATTTCACTCATTCTCATCAGAGTATAAATTGCCGCAACGCTTTTGGAAGGTGCCTGGTATTACATCAGAATGAGCTGCCGGTTTGGAAGTGGGGTGGGGGGCAGGCGTGTGAAAAGTGTCAGACTTTTTTTTTTTTTTTACAACTTATAAAGATCAAAGAGTGTGGAAGCCTTTTTATACTGAAGTGGCAAAGACTCTGTTTGGAAGTAGATTCCCTATATAGCTAAAGGAGATTAATTTCTGAGACCAAAGATAGAATAAGAATCCTAAACATTTGACAGCCAGGAGCTTAGAAATTTTGCTGGGAGCCGCATTCTCTGAGAAGCACCAATCAGACTGGTGCTCGCTCTCCCTCTCCTTCTCCCTCAGTACATGGCTCCTCCAGAGGGTACTTATGTGGGAGATGGCACAGCTGCGTGCGAGGCCGCTGCTCTGCCTGCAGCGGATATGAATCCCGACTGAGACTACGGCTAGAAGGGGCCAAGAATCTCACACCTAGACTGCATCCCTTTGGCTTGCTCTCTCAAGGGAAATTTGCTCTCTTTCTTTGAGTGCCAGAATATTTTCTTTCTTAGGAGAGAGATTTCCCCTGCAGATGGCTTCTTCGTGGGGGCTTCCTGTGCTTTTCGCGCAGCCTTGTCAAATTGTCTGCTCCACCTCAGCTTAAAGCAAGGGGTTTTGTGGTGAACACTCTAGGTGAAATCCTCCAATGATTTGGTTTGATCACGGACTGATGACCTCCTTTCAAAATTATGCTTAACATCCTTGTCCGTTCTTTGGCTGCATAGCTTACAATATGCTCCTGTCAGTTGAATGAACTTTGACCCCTCGCCCCCATCCCCGCAGAGTTGCCGAGAGAGAGGCAGCTCTGGAGGCAGCCCTACGGCTCTTGCAGCAGTTCTACCTAGACCTGGAGAAGTTTTTGAACTGGCTGACGGAGGCGGAGACCACGGCCAACGTGCTCCAGGACGCCACCCTCAAGGAGGGTCTGCTGGACAACCCGCCCATGGTGCGGCAGCTCCTGAGGCAGTGGCAGGTGAGTGGCTGGGAGGCGGTTGCCATAGTGACATAATCATTTTTGGTCGTAAACAGGAATGCAAGCATGAAATTCACCAGTAAGAGTGGAACCACATCTGAAAGGAACAGAGTGCAAATCAATGAACAGTGACCTGGTCTGCTCTCAAGGCTTCTTAAACCACCAAGTACAGTTTGAGCTGTCCCACCCACCCCCGCCTGTGTTCCAGGACTTCCCTATTCATGCACATTCAATGGTCCAAAACCAGTCTGTCTGACTGATTGTCTGTGTAATATGATATTTCCCTTTGAAGTCTACAGTAACAACAGACGCACCAAGAAGCCGCAGTATGTTTTTTGGCATTAAAACTGACCAGTCACTTCACACCTCCCCTTTGTGGAAAAACCCCCCCCAATGTCCCCCCTCCCCTGCCAAATTATCTGTTCCATCATGTTTGTCCTACCTTGTGAAGTTTAAAGTATGTTCACAAAAATATCATTACTGTATAATCAGAGGTGATTAAAAAAATACCTCTCAATTCATACTACCCCCACAAGGCTACATCTGAAAGTCCCTTCTTCAGATTAATAGGCAGTAATTTCTGTCTCTCTTATCTACAATGCATGAGAGTATTATAGCTATCACAGATGACCTCTTCCACTTGTCAGAGTATAATTATCAGGTGCCACCGCTGCAGACTTTCAGAGTAGGTATCACAATCAACCTTCCCTAAAAGTCTCCGTATGACTTTTATATGCGAGCTGTAGATGTTTCGGTAGCTGGTGCAGAATATGAAAACCTACACACCTACAGTCTCCCTGTTTGTTTTTGTTCTCAGATCAAATAATCTCAAATAGTGCTTACAACAATGTCATCTCATCAGGGGTGAGGGCTGCAAAAGCACTAAGTACAAATTATTATTCAGCTGGCTTTGGGGTGAGTTTGTTCAGGGAGCCTTGTGTTGTTCCCTAGTCGCAATTATTTTGTGATGAGTATCAGTTTTTTTTGTATGTAACTGAAAAGTTCTCTTTGTTCCTGGGTGTGGCTTGTAAACTAAGATGGCCTCATAAAGTTTGTTCTGGTTTGCTGTACGTTGCTGGCAATTTGATGAGGACGAGGTTACGCAGTTTAAACAGAAGCGGTCGTATCGTTTCACCCTCATTTGTGCTGTGTCCTGTTGTTCTATTACTGTTTCAGTCATGTCCAGCTGACACTCATCTGATCTCCAGATGACGTCTTCACTTGCTAGTTCACTTCAGCTGGTTTCAGGTCTTTAATGTAAGATCCACAGGTCACCTGAGAATAGGTTAAACATTGTGCTTCCCTTATGTCTGTTAAAATCTTTTGTTATGACCCTCTATCCAGTTGTGTCTCAGACCTCTTGTTCAAGTGAGGGTATGTGATCTTTTACTCATTTTCTGACAAAATTGGGCAGAAAATTACAACCTATGGTGTTTTGACTCCGGGCAGATATTTCAGTCTGCATCAGCAGTGCTGCAGTAACGCCCAAAGCCCCTCGTTATCTGGGTTTCGATCCGGATTTCAAGTGCGGCCGAGAAGAAGCCTGTTTTGCTTCCACGCGTGTTAAAGCAAATAACTGGTTACTTACAAACATTACAAAAACACACCTGACTCAAGTCCTCCGTCGGCTCTGTAGGTACCATCATGGCAAATTGATTGCCAGGCATATCATATCCCTTGTTGTTTTGCTCGAGGCAGCTGCCCAGCTCACCTGTCTTAGCCCGTCTCTCCTTCCCTGCAGGGAAATAAATCCGTTCACAACCAGCAGGAGATGAGCTTACACCTAGTGCCATATGTTCCCCAGCACAGAACCAAACTTGACAGCTTTACTGAGGAAAAGAGAGAGGTCTCATGTTTGGAATTGTTTGCTCTCTGCAAAAATTAGCTTGCCGTTTTAGTCGACGAAGGCAATCTTGCTGAGTAGCGTTTGCGATCTGGCAATAAAGGAGAGTGCGATTTAAAGCCATATGTGTCCAGGCTGTGCTATTGCTAGCATGTGAGACACCAATCCCAGCCTCCTTCAGGTTGGTGCCGTTAGTTGCATGAGGTTTCTGTTAACATGGTCAGACTGATTTTCCTAGCGGTTTAGTGTTTTAGGTCCGTTTTGGGATGTACTGGCCTTGAGTTTATTTCATTTATCTGGTATCATTTCTGTTGTTGAGATGAGATGTATCCACTAGCTGATACATTTAATTTTTGGCATGAGGAGTTGTCAATTTGCACAGAAGAATTTTGGAGCGGCAGCAGGAAACAGGCGATAAGCTTGTGAACACAGGCCCGCTGCGCGATGGCACACCTGAGCCATTAATACAACGTGAGAAGGTAACGGGCAGCACCTGTGCGTCCTGTCCTGTTTGATTCCTAACTGGAGCTGTAATGCTAAGTCGGTGCCGTATGCGGCGTGTCCTGCATCAGCTCAGATGGGGGGAGGGATCATGGTGACTTCCCCCCTCCCGCCAGTGCCCTGGACTACTGCCCTTTCTGGCATGGATGGAATGTGAGCTCGGAGAAGCTGAGCCATACTGGGGAGCAAAGGAGAAAGGGTGCCCACGCGCTCACTGCAAGAGCTGAAGAGCAGAGTCTGTCTGGGGCGAGGACACGGGCTTGCCCCTCCGTGCCTCTCTCCAGCAACACCCACACACTGGTCTCCTCCTGCCAGTTTAACAATGCGTCCGTGTGTCCCCGCCAGCGGGCCGTGTGGGCTCCGTTATATCTGTCACACGCAAGCGGGCACACGGCTGGCGAGGAGAGGAGCTCACAGTCGAGCTCAGCCGAGGCAGGAGCGCCATGTTCCCAGAGTCCCGCAAACTCGCAGACCTGTGACTCGCACCCCGGGCTGGAAATGCTGCGCAGGAAGACATACCATGTCAAGGTCAGAGGTCACCTACCACCCATGCTGACAGGCGCGCAGATCTGTCATCACGTCTGCCTGTCTGTGTTTTTAAAAAATATTTCTCAAATATTTAATCACTAAAAGAACAGGAGGTTTCTAATGATTTGATTGCATTTGAAATTAGGTTATCTTACCCCGCTGGCACTGCTAATTCAAACGTTATGCGTGATTATGTTCTGTTTAAATGCACTGGATGGTGGGGTAAGCTCTGTCGTGTTTTGTAAATAAGGATGAATAAATTACAACGCATTTCAATATTTGGGAAAATATTTAGAAAAAATCTGGCTTACGGAAAGGCAAGCCTTGAAGATGTACCTGCGAATTAGTAGCACAGGGGAAGGCATTGTCAATCCCGTCAAGTTCTCGGTGGGACGCCAGGCTGGTCTGTGTGTGTTGCGCTGCGACTGGCCAGCGTGAGTGTATTGAATGCTCCTTTTCACATTAGCGTGACTACAAAGGAGGGCCTTTATTATCCACAGCCGAAAGCATATCTGTAAGGCTGATGGGTGACAGAACCCCAGCAGGCACAAGTTAGGCATGGCTCTGCGGTACCAGGGACAGATCTAAGACAGAGGTGTCTGTTCAGGTGAGCCCAATGAGGGGGCTCCTCTCACCCTGTTAATAGTGTACTCCTGGTGATTTTGGGACACTGCACCGTAGGAGTTTTCAGCAGGGTGGGGCATGACAAAAGACTCATTACTGGGATTCCTTCCTGCTGCTCCAGAACATTCCATGCAGTAGTCTTGTGCTGGTCAGCTTCAAGGACACGGTGGCTCTGTGAATGTCAGTGTGGCACCTGCACGTCGTGTTGGCAGTGCGTGGGTGCAGCTGCAACACTGGCTAATCTTTCGGGTTGCCCCTGGGCACCATTGACGTTGCATTTAGGTTAGTAAGGCAGGATGTAGGGCAGGCTCTCTCGCCAGTCGGAGTCCCTCCCCAATTATTTGAGGACCCCACATCTGGACCCCGTCTCCCTGATGACAGGGATGTGAATGAGAGGCCGTTGTGGCCCATGGGAAGGGTGAGATGAAAGGCCACAACTCTGACACGCCTTCACACGAGAACCACCCTCATTTTCCGCTCTTCCATCACTAGCTGTTGGTGTCACTCACAACACTGCGTTTGTCTTGGCTAGAAAATAAATTAATAACCACTTATTCCTTATTGACACTCATGCTGGGTATAACTGGAGGGACAAAAGAAGAAATTTAAAAGCAAATTACGGGTCACAGGCATGAGGAAGGTAGTATCACCTCATGATTTTTTTCACACAGACTTCTGCTGTGAAAAAAAGTGTTTTGCTCTTCTACCTTTTTTGCTGTGTGCATTGGCGCGCATTATGTGATAAATGTTTAAACGCGCCGTTGTATTGTGTGAGTGAGAATAGTGTATTTAGTGCTCTGAGGGAATATGTCCACCCCTGAGGCCAGGAAAGATGCTAGCTGATAGGTGAGCAAGCAAATTGTGTTACAATACAGCATGCAAGCACTTCTAATAAAATCCTTGTCCAAGTTCTGGTAAGACGATATAAGTTACACAGCAAGTGACAAATTGGGATCTATTAAAGTCTCACTTTCACTTCATAAGGACTTCAAAAGAGGACCACGCTTTTACGAATTACAGTTGTATTTAAATTATTTTGTGCTGTGAGCTTTTTAATTAACCTATAGTTCAGCTTTTTTACGGGACTTGATTGAGTCGGTGCTATCGGTCTGGCCGACTCATTATATAGCCCAGTGGAAAATGTTCTTCTTTTTAGCTATACGTATTCAGGAATTCACGTTCAAGCAGATAATGAAATTGGTGTATGCGTAATTTATTTTTTTTTTTTGCATGTTAAGTTCACTTTATCTGCCAGTGAAACTTAATGAGAATCATTTCATTGGTTTGAGCGTAGCGGGGTTTCCGATCCTGAATTTCTAAAGCGTCATTCATATGGCAGATGTAATGTGAGCCGCTGCTTTCGACAGACACTGTGATTGTCTGCACTGGAGCTGAGAGCTGCCAGTCTGGGAGGTGGCCTTCCTGTCCGCGCTCGCATGAGGTCCAAACACACTGACCTCGTGGGCGACCCCAAGCCACACTATTCTTTTTTTATTACTAGCAAAAGAAGAAGTAACTTGTACTAATATGTGAAACCAGCAATTTTTTTCCTAAACGGTTTCTTGAATTGTAGTTATGTTTGTAGTTTATTTTACGTTTTTTATTACACTTTTTCTTGTGTGTTATTTTCCTGGTTTAATGGCTTATCTGTTGCATACTGTACTGGTATCTGCCCATCTTTATCAGAATTTTTCTTTAATTTTATCTGATCTCCAAAGCAGGCTAAGTCTACATCAACCACTTTTCATCAAAAGGAATTTCACATCACAGAATGTGAAGATTTTTCTTTTTTTTTTTTTGTCAAATCCATGCATGTTAAATTAAGAGGAAATTTGTTATGTCATGCAGAACATTTTCAATTAATACAGTTTAAAGTAATAAATTATGTATATAACTGAAATAAAAAATAATAATGTCTATATTTAACAGATATTTCTACTGTACAAAAGCATCTATTTTCAGTTTATTCAAGTAGGACTAAATATATAGATTTTAACTTTTTAATTAAAATATATATTTACACACATCAGACTTTAAACATGATGTGCATATCAGCTGGGAATCAAAATAACAGTGTCACTGACTGATTTTAGCACAGTGGTTAAAAAATGGGAGGCACGGTGGCGTGGTGGTTAGCACTGTTGCCTTGCATCTCCTGGCCTTGGGTTCGATTCCTGCCTTGGGTCTTTGTGCATGGAGTTTGCATGTTCTCCCTGTGCTTGGTGGGTTTTCTCCAGGTCCTCTGGTTTTTTCCCACAGTCCAAAGACATTCAGGTTAGGTTGATTGGTGTGTCCAAATTGCACGTAGTGTGTGTTTGTGTGTGTGCCCTGCGGTGGGTTGGCGCCCTGCCCTGGGTGTCCCCTGCCTTGCACCTTATGTGTCCTGGGATGGGCTCCAGGCTTCCCCGTGACCCTTAACAGTATAGAAGATGACTGACTGATTAAAAAATTAATAACTGATCATTCAGTGTAAGCATTGTCCAGCACATGTGGTATGAAAATGCTCTGACAGGGTAAAGCAGCTTTTGACCTCAGTAACATGTCTGGCCCCTGATTGGTTGCTTGTTTTGCAGCTGTACCATAGTTTTGGCTTCTGGTTGGGTTTCAGTAACCCTCCCACCTTGCTTTGGGGCTTAGTCATTATATTGTAATGCGTTGTTTTGTGCTCTGCTCTTTGGTTTAGCATAGGTTATTTTGCACTTTGGTACATTTTATGTTAAACTCCAGTATGCCTATGTGCCTGTGTAGGGGGTCCTACTTAAACAGCCATAGTGCTGCCATTTTTTTTCCTTCTTCGTTTTACTTCAAAACAGAAAATAGAGCCCTTGACTATTTTAAGAACAGAAATCTTAATTTCATTTAATTACAAACATTACTGGGAGAACTTTACTCTTTTGCACAATTAACAATAGTTTGCTCTTTAATTAAGTGTTAATGGTTATCTAACGTTGTAAGTGTGACACAATGAAACTGTTTTTCAGGAAAAAAATATCATCAAATTAGTGAGATTACCAGATATAATTAAAGTACTGTAAATTAGCGCCTGACAGAATGTGGCTTCCAAGCCCACAGCAGGAAGGATCACATTTTGTCAAACGCTGAAAATTCTATTGGTTTAGTTTGATGGTTCCCATTGGGTTAAATCAGACATTTGCTGACAGAGTGAAGGTTACCCCCATACACACACACAATTTGTTCTTAAGGCTTGAAGGCCCATTTCTGCCATGCAGATGAATAGGCTGATGTGGAACTGCTGATAAGCAGAGTAATTTATACAGTGAACATCCATGTGAATATACAGTGCTGTGATTGGTCTGCTGTTAAGGAGCTTCAGGCGGAGATCGAGACTCACACAGAAGCCTTCCACACGCTGGATGAGAATGGCCAACGCATCCTTAAGTCACTGGAGGGCTCTGAGGATGCAGCGCTGTTACAGAGACGACTGGACAACATGGGCCAACGTTGGAATGAGTTGCGCAGCAAGTCCCTCAACATCAGGTCAGTGGAGCCTAGCATTGTTCATAATGGTGGTAATATATTGCACATGCTGCATACACCCTAAGCAATGGCAGACGGTCTTAGGGATGTAAGAGATGTCCCTAAGACTCTCTGACATTGTTTAGCCAATGAGCCTATCCAAATGAGTTAACCACCCTGGAGGATAAATATGGGGTCCCTGACCAATTTCGACTCAGCCTGAAGAAGCTACTTGGATGAGTAGTGAAATGTTCCTATCAAGAATAAAGAAGTCCAGTTGACATGATTTAACTTCCAGACAGTTCCACCTGGATAACTGAGAATCTTCATCAACTGTTACATACACCCACACTCCCATCATCCTCTACTTCACCTCTTACATGTGGCCACACTCCCATCATCCTCTACTTCACCTCTTACATG
>JABJVR010000001.1:15503607-15523397 GCA_025773905.1 Chitala chitala | reverse complement strand
CATCCTCTACTTCACCTCTTACATGTGGCCACACTCCCATCATCCTCTACTTCACCTCTTACATGTGGCCACACTCCTGTCATCTTCTGCTGCACCTGTTACATTCAGCCACACTACTGATGTCTTGTGCTGCACCTGTTTGCACCCTCACTGACACATACTTGATGTAACCACGAACCGTTCACATATCACACATCCTGCTCTCTAAAAAAGCTCCTGTCCTGCACTCTTCGAACATCACGGCTCATGGTTTAACTCTGCGCTGCTCAAGACGTGGCATAATCCCTATAACCATCTCCTGACATACCAGCACCCGAGTCCACTCCCAACGCAGACAGCTGTCAGCTCTTATCAAAATCTGCTCTTCTCTTAGGCTTTTTACTTGTTTTTTATTGTTCATGACAAAGGAGCTGGAAATGAGAAAAGACTGGAATCCTGTAACTATTGTTAAGTGTGGGCGGGATTTCAAGGTTACTCTAAAACAAATGACTTCTCAACCGCATGGCTATTTCTCCAAGCATTACTATCTGTAATAATATACTGTATGTAATACATCAGAAATGCCAGCATCAGGGAACACAGAGTAGAGTGAAGGGTGTAATACTGGTGAGGCCTTCTCAGGTTAACGTGTGTAATGACCTTGCCTTTCTTGCACAAGGTCTCACCTGGACGCCAGCACAGGGCAGTGGAAGCGTCTGCACCTGTCCTTGCAGGAGCTGCTTACTTGGCTGCAGCTGAAGAATGAGGAGCTGGATCAGATGGCACCTGTTGGTGGTGACGTACCAATAGTGCAGCAGCAGCTTGATGCGCACAAAGTGAGAAAGGGGGATTTATGGGAACTGTGGTTGATTAACACAAAAGTGTTGCATGTAACAAGTTCATTGAACAGGGTGTTTCATTTAATGGCGTTGTTTGGCTTCTATAAAGAGACCTTTCATGTAGCTACATTTTGTGTCTTTTTACTGTTCCTATCAATTGTACTTCTGAATTGATGACTGTTTTGCCAGTTTTTGGTAATATTGTTTTAATGTTTCTATGGATCAGAGCTCTGTGATGAAAAAGGAAGCTCTGATTTTTTGTCCCTAGTCATCTTGGGTTGACATATGTCACGTAACACAAGCTAGGAGAACATAAAACTGTGTGACCCAGAAATGTGCATTTCTGCAGTGTTCAGGTAATCGTTTTTGTGGGCGAGTTTGGACTCGGGTCCCGATTTATTGGCACGTTCAGCAAGATGCTGTGTAATTCTTACTTGCACATTTGCTCCTTGAAGCTAAGAAACAATTGCAAATACACAGCAGAACATAGGTAGATAATTTTGTTTCATGTAGGAAAAAAATTGTAGATAGAGCAGTGTTGAATAAACAGTTCATGTCAGGCAAGGTTTTATCTAAATACCGGGGTTGCCAAAAAAATTGTATACATGGCTTGTATTCATCTTTTGTTATTGGTGTATATTGACTATTGTGATTTTAATACAGTTCTTTCCTTTCTTAAAATGTGTAAACATGTTTTTGGCACCCTCTGTACAAAACATGATCCTCTGAAAAAGAAGTTAAGGTTTCACCTGCCTGCTCAATCTTAGCCGTTAAGCTGTTGAATATACCGCTGTCCCTGCAAATTTTACATTTGTGGTTTCGGTCATTCACAAATTGGATGAGAACAATTAAATCTGACTGTCATTTACGCTTGCCAGATGATCTCGGAAACTCAGACAATGTGTAAGCCAATACATGTATATAAGAAATGTAATGATACATCATGGCACAATATTAAATGCTGTAAATGAGTGACAATGCACACTGTGGAGTGAAATGATGGTATCGCACGGCATGCTGGCTATGTGACATTTTAATATAAAGAACATTACCAGCATAAAGTGGTAAATATTAAACAGGACAACATTAATGCACAAATGAGATTACCTACCCTTAGTGTCGAAGTATCTTGTATGTTTTCATAGCTTCATTTGCTACAGATCCTCGCTGCATGCCACACACAGAAGTTTTGGGACAGCAGCATCCCCAACTGCAACAAATTCATCTTTTAAGTTGTCATATTGTGAAACACGTTTTCTTTTTAGTATCGCCTTTGTCCTCATACTCCACTGCCCATTTTTCAGCTGCGGCAGTAAACAACACTTGCTAATATATTATGTTTCTTCATGGTTCCTAATGCTGTCCAACGTAGATGTAATGGCAAGACTTACCCTGGTCAGGTGTACCCTGCTCTGTCTCCAGATTGCCCTGTTCACGTGTACCCTGCTTTGTGTCTGGATCTCCCTGTCCACTTGTACCCTGCTCTGTCTCAAGATCACCCCTGTCATGTGTACCCTGCTCTGTCTCGGGATCTCCCTGTCCACGTGTACCCTGCTCTGTCTCGGGATCTCCCTGTCCACGTGTACCCTGCTCTGTCTCGGGATCTCCCTGTCCACATGTACCCTGCTCTGTCTCCATATCGCCCTGTCCATGTGTACCCTGCTCTGTCTCAAGATCTCCCTGATCACATGTACTCTGCTCTGTCTCAGGATCTCCCTGGTCACATGTTCTGTGTTTGTTCCGCAGGCCTTCAGGAGGGATGTGAAAGCCAAAGAGCCAGTGGTGAGCAGTGCACTGGATGCAGCCAGGCTGTTTCTTGCTGAGCAGCCCACCGAGGGCCTGGAGAGATTCCATCCGGAGGCGAGAGGTGCCCCTGAAATACACACACACATACGTACACACATATGCAGATGTATTCACAGGAAAATGTCCCCCCCAAAGTAAAAAATTGATAGAGATTATCTCTGACAGGTAAAGAGTGCACACACAAATGCAGGGTCTCTCCCTTTCTCTGACAAACACATACACACACACACACACACACACACACACACACACACACACAGTTTGCAGCCATGGTTTGTGAGACTAAACTCATGTACTCTGATTTGGTTCAATCAGAGGACTGAGTCTGCCAATGAGGAGTTGATTAAATTATATCCTTTTAAACCAAGTACACGTAATGAGCTGAGATCGTGTCATGTGAACCTGCTCGTGAATTTCGGGGAATGACGCGGTTACATGCACCCATCAGAGGGCGGGTCAGTCCAGGAGAGACACGAGCCAGATTGTCACCAGTAATTTGACCAAATTCCCATTGAATTTTAACCCAGTCCCATCAGGCACAAGACACAAACTTATTTTTACAAGCATGTTATAGTAATATCAGTGAGGGACTTAGAGATCTGTCGGAATGCTGGGGATAACCATTTAGATGCATGTTGATTTGGAGAATCGGTGGGTGCAGTGCTGTTGGTGCTGGTCTGTCTAATGTAGAGGGATATAGTTAAATGGATGGGCTGTACTCTGTAGTCTTTGTTGAGAAGGTCATGTGTACAAAGGTAAGTCATAAAGACCCTCGTCCCTTGAGCTTAAGGGCAATCTCCTGTACAAAACTTTTGGCACCTTCAGAATATGTGGGTGTTCTTTGTCTTGCAGGTTCGATGTCTTGCAGGATTAGCTAACTGTAACACCTCTTGGAGTTTTACTGCCTGAGGAGGGCTAAATGCAAGGATCCATCCTTCCAACAATGTTTGCTTATGTGCATGTTTTGCATGTGTCTTATTTTAATGCACTAGAGATGAGGTACAGGTAAAGTTTATTTATCCACATACATGGAAATGACACTAGTCTTATGTGTTGGGTGATTGAGACATTGCTGGAAATTTGCTTGGGAGTTTCAAAAGATCTTGGTTGTTGGAGACATTGAGTGTTTAAGATGGGAACGGGTGTCCAATACGTTGCTGATGTCTGAGATGTTGGGTCCTGCGACTGTGCCGCAGAGGTCAGTCCGGAGGAGCGTGCTCAGAACATGAGCCGTGTCCTGCGGAAGGAGGTGGAGGATGTGCAGACGGGCTGGGAGCGGCTATGCGCTCGCAGCATGGACTGGCAGCGGAGGCTGGAGCGGGCCCTGCAGCAGCTGCGGGAGCTCCAGGAAGCTGAGGACCAGCTGGACCTCAAGCTGCGGCAGGCAGAGATGGTGAAGCAGTCCTGGGAGCCGGTGGGAGACCTGCTCATTGACTCCTTGCAGGAGCACATCGACAGAGTCACGGTGAGTGAGGGGTGAGCACCCTGTCCAGACCACACACACACACACACACACAGACAAGTTCACGTACATGTACAATGGACAGAGAACACATCCACTCTTAGAACTCTAATAAATGATTCTAGACTTCAGCCCTAAAACGATATTATTATATCAGATTTATGCTCATAGAGAACCTAAACAGGCATAGTTCCAAAGCATCACCTTTAACTCTGTTTTCGTAAATGCTGATAAAAGCACTGTGGTTCCTCTTCTGTTCGAGTGATGGTCACTCGTGGGCTAACACTATCTGCTAAGCGTGGGAGGGATTATGACAATCGCTCCCTGTGTTTCCTAACAAAGACCTCAGCAGCCAGTTCTGTCTTGGAAATGAAATGAAAGGAAACCCCATCTTTCTGGGTGCCTGCAGGCTTTCCGTGCCGAGGTTGCCCCCATTAAGGACAACGTGACTCAGGTGAACAGCCTGGCATCCGCCTTTGGTCCAGCGGACATCCAGCTGTCTCAGTACAACCTCAACAGGCTGGAGGACCTCAACACGCGTTGGAGGCTACTTCAGGTACACCGCTGTCAACTTAGCATGTAATGGGAGCACACTGGCACCAACAGATACACACACTGTGTGGCACAGCAATGACATCACCATGCTCAAATTGACCTTGAATGCTAAACAGTGAGTTTATCAGAGGACATCAGTGATGAATGAATACTACCCTATACTCTGGATATACATGCGTACCTAGTATGGACATGTTAATTTTGCTGGAGAAACTGCTAAACCATCACGCTAAATGGTAAGATTGCTGAAAGGACAGTTACACACGCGAATGTGTCAGATTCTCCCACCCTCCCCGTCATGTTTATTATGACTCAGTTTGAAGAGCTGCCCTTGAAAAGACTGTCACAATCCTTGGAAAATGTCAAATCAATTGGACCGATACAAGCATTATTGCATAAGGCTGATATAAGGACTAAATGTCAAAAATTTAATATGACGGCAACAAGAAGTCAATCATTATGAATGCAACCAATAATCGAGCAATTTAAAATGTTAGACACGCTAACGTCTCCTAGTTGTGAAGAAAAGAAATTAAAAAATAATAAATCTGATGTTCATGTCACTGTAGGTTGTTTTAAAAATCGAATGCTACACGCAACGGAGACCTACAGTATTACGGGTTTGTTATATATAGGACGCAAATGTGTTTCACATCACTGATGATGTTTGAGCTAATTTTGACATGCGTGCGCTAATCGCCCGAAATGCGCGTAAATCGCTAAAAGCAAGAGGGCTATTCAACCTGGAATTAACAGTGCCGTGTTGCATAGGGTTAGGCCCGTATCGTCAGCCTTGTAATGATGTTACACAGGGACATGGTTTGTGCAGCTCAAGTGTGATGTCATTAGGCAGGAACAAGGAGGTCTGGTAACTTCATTATGAAAGCACACTGAGCTGTAGAGAATGTCATTTCAATGAGACTTCCCTCTGATGGGAACTTTTGTTAAAGGTAGCGGATTTCCGCTCGGAGACTTCTCGCAAACAAGTTTAAGACGACTGTGTTGGCACTGCAAGTCACTCCAGTGAACATTTACACCTGCTTTGTTTTCAAGAAAGAAAACAAGTGTAATGCAAGCGGGCTAGTAGGCAAATGCAAATTAATAAGACAAACAGGACAATTGTGTAATACACCAATAAATCTCGGCAGAAGTGTGCAATTTATCAAAAGTGGTGAACAATAAAACAAATGCAAATGACAGAAACGCTACGTAACACAAAGGAGGTAATGCAAATATCTACGTAAAGGGAGGTGAGAGCAAACAAAAAAGCAATTAACATTGTGAAAAATCACAGTGAAGTCTAGTATGTTCAAAATTAAATTAAATTAAAGATTGTATTGCAATGTAAAAGAATCTAATCCGTAATCCTGAATTATACTAATTCTGTGCAGCAGGATCTGGGATTGTTGTTTTTTTTTTTATATGCATTGACATTTGAACAAATTCTGCTAGTTTCTATTCTGAACAAGTTTGCTTCTCTAAAGGGAAAAAAAATTAAATGTATTTGTATGACAAGAAAATTGTTTAGGGATTGACTGATGCAGGGCTGTTACATTTCTTGCATACCAGTTCTGCAGTGTGGAATATTGTGGTTGTGTAGGTGTCTTTTGTGTTTTACATTTGTGGCAAATTGAAGGACGCACAAGATCAAATTTGTTTCTCACAGCCTCGGGTAACATGTAATTTATGGATGTGGTTGATTCACCAAGCCTTTATTAGTTCTTATTTTCTGACATTTACATGAATCTTTTTCCTCTTTCCCAAAATCCCCAAGGTCTGATTTTTTTGTGATTTCTCCAGGTCTTGTACGTTAAGATATGTACTTTATGGTTTCATGTTCTCACATATCTGATGGTTTCTGCTTATAAGTATTTAATTTTGTAAATTGAAGTGAGGGTTAATTAAGCCAACAGTACGGACCAGTGCTAATGTGTCTGGACTTTAAATTTGTGAGTAGTGTGTGTGTGTGTGTGTGTGTGTGTGTGTGTGTGTGTGTGTGCGTGCATGCATGCATGCATGTATGTTTGTGTGTGTGTGTATGAGATAAAGAGAGAGAGAGCATGAGAAGTGTGCACTTACTGCTCTTGAAACAGACATTTTTGCAAAATTATCACTATGTATTTTATCACTGCAAAAATAACAGCTGTATGCATTCCCAGCTATATTTTTTATTAGTTTTGTTAGGAAAAGTTGGATGATCTTCGCATTTTAAAGTCTTGAACATCTTATGAGTTGTCTGATGTGTAAGAATATGTAACAGCACAACTGAGGGTCCCTTATTTTCAAGTTATTGTCTGCAGATAGAGACAGTTTGTGGGTGGACCTTTCTCACACATAGGGTAATACTAGATGGTACTAAACATCCAACTCCCTTAGAAAGGAAGTACCTCCATGTTTTAGGTATCAGTCTACCTGAGAAATTGGTATTACCATACGTTATATTTTGTCAGATTGGCGTTGTTGGAATAGTTAATAACAGTAATTACATATCTGACAATTGCACTGCTCTCTAGGTACAATTGAGCTCTCTTGTCTCCATAACCCTAATCAGGTTTCCATGGAAACCTGCAGAAACTCAGGGAAAATGAAGGAGGTGGATGTATCCAAGGTAATGTGTACACTTAGCAGAGGCACCTAGCCCTCTAGTCAAGGACCATGCTGGCAGACCCTCCATTACTCAGATATCCGCTTCATTACTCAGACGCCATCCCTCAGAGACCTCCGGAGATGCGGCGTTCCTTGGAATCATTCGCACATCATTCCTGTCTTATTTGTGTAGCGGCTCTATGTGTTGTTTGCACACACACACACAAGTGACCACTCTCTAGCCTGCATATCCCCTGCTTGCCTTACATCAAAAGCATCCCAGCTGTGTCCTTCATCTTCATCGTCTTGGCATCCCGGGCTGACATCCCGGTTCTCTGTGGAACTACTGTCTCCTTCTCCCCGTCCGTTGACACGATTTGATGACTTTTTGTGTTGCGCGAAGCTCACGGGGTTCCATCCGCTGCCATGGTTGCACAAGGCATCATTCACTGTTACATTGTCCTGCTGTGGTTTGGTGGCAGTGTTCCTCAGACATTCGTCATTGACGTTGACCAAACCGTGCTCTGTCTCACTGTATCTGTGTCTCTTATGGCAGGTTTCCATTGAGGAACATCTCAAGCAACTGAATGATGCCCAAAGGGACTTTGGCCCCCAATCCCAGCACTTCCTGCTCTGTGAGTCTCTCTCTCACTCTTCCATACATTCTCTGGTGCTCCAGCCTTGCAATCACAATATCTGAATTTCTTGAAGTTGAGCTAGTAGGCTTTTTTTTGTACCCATGCCCTTCAGTTTCAAAATCCTCTCAGCTTACAGAATGATGATCAACGTTATCCACGGTAAACCTAACCGATGTTTTCCGAGATGAGAGGAGAGAGAAGGTGTCTTTGAGACAGGTGACGTTAGAAAGCTGTTCGCGATAAGGAGAGGTGGAGTCTGTCGCCTCACGGGCGAGAAGGAGGTGCAGCACGAAGGCCTGTGAACTGTGCAGGTGGTGCAGTGAGAAGCAGAGCAGTGAGGGAGAATGGAGGAATGTGAAGATGGAGGCAGGAAAAAAACAAGAACAATGAACTCCACATGCTGCCTCTATTAAATTCTCATCTCTGTCCCAATTACAGCTTCTGTTCAGCGTCCTTTTGAACGCTCAGTGTCACCCAACAACGTGCCCTATTATATAAAGTGAGTACCTTACCACAACTAATTTTGGTATTGCATGAAGTGATTATCTACCTTTTTGTAGCCTAAATGATGTATTAATCCCAATGTTTCTCTGTGCTTTATATGTATGGAATGCTTTAGTCCACCTGTTAACTTTGCACCTGCATAAAATGAATACTCTAACATCCTACACCCCTGCTCTTTATCAACAGAATAACATGTTTCAACTTTAACTCTTCCACATAAACGAAAGTTCACGTTTAATCTAATACTGCTAGACATCAGTTTAAGTATGCAATCTTGGCAGACTTGAATGTCACTGTTATATAGTGTTATTTTCTTGAGCTATCTAACTTTGCTGCTGCTAAGCATATGTTAAACTTGCTTGTTCTTCCCCAAAGTGGAATGTATGTCCCCCTAAACCCTGCTGGTTTTACTGTCCTGTCACCTATAACTGAGTCAGCAATACCCAAGTGGTTCAGGCTGACACCTTATGTTATATAGGAAGGGTATCTAAAGAAAACCTATATGTGTACACTCTAACAATGTCCAGAAAAGAGAGAGCTACATCTCCACATTCCTGACATCACTTCGTTCTGTGCCCAGATCATTGTGATTAGTTTTCAGCACTGAAGACTTATGCTGACTTGCTAACTAATTCAAGGGGGCATTTAACGATTTCTCAAAACGCCTTTGTACAAAACTAGGAAGGCAGTTTAAAAACTAAACTTGCCCCATTATATAACATTCCACCTTCTGAATATCAGTGCAACGAAGGGTTAAATAGGTTGTTTCTACTAACCTCTAAATTAAAATTTGCATTTTATTTTATAGACATAACACCATTATTCTGAGAAGGGGCCATATGCTTCACCTGATAGCTGTAAGGGGTCTGCTGTACAAAAAAGGTTAAGAAGACCAGTTAGCGGTGAAACAGCTTAATGCTGTTCAGTAACAATGATAATTGTTTTTTTGTTTACTTTTGTGTAAACATTAAATGACTCCTATTAAGCGTTTTTATTGAAAATCTGAATTTGCTCAGCCGACTGTCACACTTTATGATCCACTGTCAGATAAGGCACTTCTCCACTGATCTGCAGTGGTACGCCCTTATGCTGAATGTGGGTATTTGACAACTGTGCAAATTGTTATTGGGGAGGGAGTTGTCAAATTAAAAAACGTCTGTCAGATTGACATACACTACTAGCACAGTGACGCGTGGCTTGTGGTCTTGCCGATTAACATCACAGCATTACTAAACTGAACTTCACTGTCCCTCTAGACAAATAGAGGCGTAATAGTTGTTTGTGGAATGAGCTGTGCCACTTCTTGCCGTGTTATTTTTTGTCCGTGGAGATCATTAACTGTGAGTTTTAAGCTTTGAAGCCAATTTGTATTAAGATGGGGCATTAATAGCATTTAATGGGTGTGAAAGACTAAACAAAAGGCTCAGTAATCACTCCTGAGCAGTAGAATATGGACAGAACTCAGTTTTCATGTAATGAAATGCAGGAGGTGGACATAAAAGAGGTGTTTTTGTCGAGAGTACTGGCAGATAAATATGATATAGTATTTGTTTTGGAAGATCCACTAATGGTTGTGAGTTAGCTGTAATTTGGTTATACGGCATACCCTGTGAACTGATCGTGTTCGAAGATCAGACATCTGAAGATGCGGTAGGCCTTTCACAGTCCTGTTGAGATTGTATTCAATTCAGTAGTTCTTCCAGAGATTACATATTTACGCTGGGAGTTTTGCAGCCTAACAGGGGATTGTGTAGCTCTGCTTGGAATTATACATTTTTTCTAGAGAGTGTGGCATGTGCTTTTTGTTAGGCCTGTAGCAGTCCTGCTGGAAATACTCTGGTCTTATTGGAAACCTTTTGGGATTTCTGGTGGCCTACAGGGGGCTCCCTTGGTGAGTGTTAACAAGAGCTGAGGGATATGCTTTAGCAATGCCAGGGATTCTCTGGATCAAGTGCAAGTCCTAAAGTACTGCTTTAACTCCCGCCCTCTCCTTGTACATGTTCTGCTTGTAGTATTGGTGACTTTGAATACATGTTGGCCTGGAGGATGGGACCAGCAGAAACGGGTGTCTTTATTTTCCTTTTGCTCCAAATTAACTTGTTTGTCGCTGCTTTGCACTTGTGCTTGGTGCAGCTTTGGTTAACAGCTGAAAGAGCAACTAAGTTTGAGTCCTCCATGCATAAAAGCAGGGATTTTACTTTGTGTGTGTGGAGAGTGGACAGAGCATGTGCACGGGCGTGTTGGATATCCATCATTGTGGAGACAAGAGGTTTTATTTGTGCGTGTTCGTTTGTTGAGTGACAGCTCTCCCTCTCTGTGCGCAGAAAAGAGAAGGTGAAAGCAGGAGCCGAGGAGACACCGCAGACTCTACCCGCGTGAGTGAGAGAGCGGAGTGCACAGAAACGGAGAAACGCCGACCGAACTGACAAACTGACGACACTCACAGCTACTTACACACAGACACCAATACATCTAACCTGCCGTGATTTTAACATTTCTGGAACATATAATAATTGTAGAAACCAGGTCAATTGCAGACACATTTTTAAATCGTTGAATTAGTGCAGAAGCAATATTTTTGTAAAACATCTAACACACTCCCTTTTACTACTTTTTAAACAAACGTAAAATTAGTTCGATGCATTCACTCTTGTAGAATCTTGACAATTGTAGTTTTTGTAAAGATTAATGAATTCTGTTTGAACATCATCATTTACAACAAGGCAGCGTAAACCAACGACTAAATGAGTTAAGACAGTTTCCACGCACACTGCAGCACTCGACCGCGCGTGATCAAAGGCTAGCGGTGTGAAGATGCAATGCAAGTTTTTTCCCGCGACCACATCTTAAACCACCGGGGTGGTTGGGTCGGTCATTACTGTCAGCGTTGACACTGCAGAAAGATGTCTAAAAAGTGTTTACAAAAACCACTACTCTCCCTCTGATAATCGCATAGTCTAACCATGGGAAATGTGGTGCAATGTATGCCTGATTTATAGTGGAAGGATTTATTATTAGTGCAAGCGTACTATGCAAGATGTTAGTGGTTGTACCATGAAAAAAATCAGTGCAATGGTATTTGATGTTTAATATAATATGCAGGTTAGATTACGTCAAACGTAAACAGGCCTAATGTTGTACACAGGAATTTTTTTATCATTTTAAAATAGCATCGTTGTACTACACTACATCCGTTGTAGGGTGTAGAAAATGAACTGCTCATTTTAAAAAATCTGTCAAGGGTGGGTTTTTTTCTATTTTTTTCTGTTCTCCGATCCACCTTAAATCCCGGTGCAGCCCTCTTCCTCCGTATAGAAATCCCTGAATATTCTCTTTTTCCTGCAGAACTGAAGCCCTTTGGTTGAATAGAATGGGGGAAGGGAGCTGCCTTTGTGGCTCCGCCTCGTCTGGCAGGGCGCTGCGTTCTGCTTGTTAGGACACGGCTCGCTCGCTCTCCTCCTTAGTGCGCGATTTGCTACGGCCGTAGTTGTACTTCGCTTGCATTTCCATCGCGGAAAATAAACCCTCGGATTCTCGCAAGACTGCGACAATGAGAGAGCAGATCAGAAAGTAAGTTGACGCTGACCTTATGCATTGATGTAGTAATATTGGGAGATGGTGACGGTGTGCCTACTGAATTTGGCAGTGGGGGTGGGTAGACGCATTGAGGCTATGGAGCAATCACACGCAGCCGAGCCAGTGGTAGCAGATGTGACAGTGTTTGAGCACCCCAGCAGGTGTCCGAACTCAAAACCCTTGGTTCACGCAAGAAAATGGGATACTGTTTTTATGGCCTCTTGTAATGCCGGGAATGATCGGGAAGCATTTTACTAAAATGCTCAAGTGTCTTGGGGGAGCAGTCTTCACACAACGCTCCGTATTCCTTTAACATCTCCAGAGCTTTTCATACATTGACACACGAAAACTCGATCGCAGTGTACCAGTTTTAAAATTATATGTGCATGGCAATATCACAGCATGTCACGCGCGTCCTTTAAGGTTTAATGTTGATTTTGATCCATCGTCCTTTTCTACAAACATTACTCTGCACGAGCGTTTGCGAGTTCATGCATTCTAAGACTGTATCTACATTATACACAGGTTGAAATGTCCGTAACTTTCCCATTGATATGCATGTTGTGTGTGCAATGCAAATTTCGTTGATGGCACGATGGTAGATGGTGGAGGATGGAATGCAATCGAATAGGGCTGCGGATGTGGGGTCGCTCCCGTGTTGTGTGTACGGCTGTAAAGCGTGTAGACTGAAATGCTCTTTAACGCACTGATATCTACCCTCCGTGTAAGAGCCGCTGAATTGATTTGAGAAGTATTAACGATGTGTGCAACGTCTGTTAATTAAAAATCAAAAGCGAGTTTTTGTAGGAAATTCGATACGGCAGATTGCACTCGTGTTAAACCGTACGAAATCAGAAAGGGTTATTTGTTATTCATAATTTGCGCCTGCACAAATTTAAACAATCATTAGAATTTGTATATACGCTGCGTATAAGTATTTGTTGCTGAGCCCGACTGTGACTGTGGAAGACCTCGAGAAGAACAAGTATTAAGTGTGTCAGGTTTGCTCATAATTTTGTACAGTGTTGCGCTGAAGTCATGGCCAAAAATTTGTAAATCCGATGTTTTATATTTTCCACTCGCATGTTATTGAATGTCGAATGCTCTCCACAAATACATTATTGTCATATATTTTGATGAGTATGGTGTTTGTTCTAAAGGTGGCTAATGATTTACGAAACAATCCCATGTCATGTTTGTACGCATATTTCAGCATATGCGTATTGAGGGAGCATATGATATTTCTTTGACTGTATTTAGTGTAGTTTCTGGCAGCAGTTACACATGGATGATGAAATATGTATGAATTTACTGTTTGTGACTTTAACAATGTCAAATAGATTTTAACATTCTGAACATTGGTCCTCTGAGAGGAGGGGAGAAAAGTTTGCCTGGGAAAAGGGATCTCTCTGAGTACTCGAACATCTGAAGTTCATTGTCAGCTAAACTCACCTTCAGATGTCAAGTCTGTTTGAAGGAAGTCTTTCACAATGAAATAGTGCAACATCATTGATGTTGACGTTGGTGATTCTACAGAGAAGCTCTTAACTGCTGTCAGGATGGAAAGGGGGGCTGGATTTCTACCAGGACCCCACCTTAAGATGTGTAGGATGTGTGTTGAATTAAGGCATTTCTCCTGAACAGGACATGATAGTGTACAAAACAAACTTGGTAAATTATACAGAACTCAGTATTAAGCCTCATTCAATACATTATTTTAAAATGATGTCATTCAACACAGCTGTTTTTGGTTCTAAGAAAGGTTGCATCGCATGCCAGTGATGGACATGTGACCAGATCAGCAGGTTTGTTCAGGGAAAGCTTGGCTGTCCTCCATTTCATGTTTTAGCTCTTAAATGAAGGTCTTCCAGTGCTGTGAAAGTTAGTAAGGTCAGGCGTGTGTTGTCTGACTGAATCTTGTGGTCGTAACACCTATACAAGCTGTCCTACCTATGAAAAAGTTGCATTTGAACTCTGCCCAAGAAAATCCAATCCACAGTTGACCAGGGTTGTACTCATGGCATTTCCTTGGTACAACGCAGAAAGTAAGCAAGCCATTTTCAGAGGGTATGTGGTCTGACATAAACATAAAAGGAGAGGGTGAAGGTGGCCCGGTCAGTCCCGGGCCTCAGAATTTACATTTTGCTCACTGCAGAAGTGAGTCGTGCAAAGTTAGAGGTAGCAGCATGCGCGGGCGGCAGGCTGCTCGTGAGCGACACACAGTGGTCCGCGCGTGACACGTGTTTGTGGCAGACCGTGTGCTAAAATGTAGGATGGGCCTTCGCAACCCCGTCTGAAAGTGCTGAACGGCGAAACTGGAGTTGCGCGCGCCCTGTCCAGCTCGCCCCACACTGACACGAGGAGAAATGTTGCCAAAGATACAGACCGTAATTGCAGTTTTCCCTCTTAATTTTAAAGGTTTGTTAGACTACGCTGAAAAAAATTACAAAATTTGACTACGTAAAAGACATTTAAAAAAAACGTATTTTAGTGTTGAATATTGACTGGGATATAGGTGAATCGTGATGTTTTTCCATTGAAAGTAATTTGATTTGTATACCAGATGTATGTAGGTAGATGGGGTGGATAAGTGGAAATGGTTCAACAGTCAACATGTGTGCATTACCTACATATTTATTGTGGCAACACTTCTACAAATGCAGAAGGAGTTTGTGTGTGTGTGTGTGTGTGTGTGTGTATTGTTCTTAGTGTGCTGTTACAAACAACAACCAAGCTTAGCCCAAGTCTTACTTGCTGTTGTTTGGCTAATGTTTTAAGTTGTGTATCTAGGTGTATTTTTTTATTAATTCATATTTCATATATTTTGTTGGGTAACATTTGTACGTTGGCATACTTATCACAGAAAGCAGATTGTAGTCCCCACTCTGTTTTTCTCTTAGAGCAGCCTGTTGTATTCAGAGTGCAGCACACTTGTGGTGATTTTCAGTACAAAAGTCTTGCTGTCTTCCATGGGTGTATACAGATGTCTTGCACACTATATTTGTCCAATATACGTGATTTCTGTTGGTGTCCTGTTGTACACCCTAAGCAACCTGAAATTGGATGTTATCGGGGAGATGTGGAACTCCGTGTTTGTGTTTGTGACAACAACCGCACATGAATGCACACTCATGCTCACACACACACGTGTGCACACACACCTTTACAGAACCCAGACTCGTGTAACTCCCACATCCTTCTCCTTGTTTGTATTTCCTGTTGACTGGCTTTTACTCCTAAAAGCATTTATCTGCAGAGAGGCGGGAAGCAGCATTTCATTGGCCGGTCGAGGTTCAGATGAGTTGGACCGCGCAGACACCTCCGGCACGTGTTCAAAGCGGCGTGCGCTTTTGGGGCGTGGCTTGGATGTCTCACGAAAGCGATAAAGCGCAAACTTCACAAAGGCATCGATCTCACTTTACGGTCAAATCTGGAATTGGTTGGTATTCGGAAAAGGAGAAGGATTTGACATTACCAGTACTACAAGGGTGTTTATACTGTCGGTTGACTTCAGTTTCACAAAAAAACTGCTTTGGCACAGAAATGGAATGCTTTAAAGATAAAAGTCATGTATGGTTGCCAATGTCTACCCCTGCCCGTCTAGGTAGGGCACATAACTGCCTAACCTATTTAGTGACCTTTTGAGCAAACACCAACACAAAGGGACATTTCTTGGGCAAAAAAAAAAAAGAAAAAAAATTTTGAGATCAGGCAGCTAATGTGGGAACTTGTTTTAAAGTTGTCACGGATCTTCCAAACCTCATGGTGTTAAACCCTGTCAGCTACACCGATCGCCCTTCAGCGGTGTCAGTTAAACGTTTATCTGGTGCCTCTGTGGTTTCCGTACGTGTCTGGAGGCCGTGTTTCACGCTTCAGACATATCTTGTTATATCTGGAGGCTGTGTAGGCAGACACAACATGGACTGCGGAGCCGAGTGTTTTAAAACCGCTCGTGTTTTGTCACGCTCGCATCTGCGCCCGCTCTCCTTGAGGGGCGGCCCGCACATATCCACCAAGCGTCGAGTTCCTCGCCGAGCCGAAACATACCGCACGGTTCTGTTTTCTCACGTGCTGAGAAGGAACTCGGTGCTCCTGCGTCACTTGGCAGGGCCGGTTGTTTATGTTGTTTGAAAGTTTGACAGCGTTCATAATCCACACTTCAGTTTCTAAATAACTAGGAGTTGATGCGTTCCTCGTGCTGGGAAGAGAAACCCTCAAATTACCTGAAATGGAGAAAAGTACCGAGCCCTGTGTTACACAGCTCTGGGCAAAGGCATCTACTCTCACGCTGGGGGGGGGCTTAGAACAGAGGTTCAAAGAGATGGAGGACCGTAAAGGTGTTGAGCCTCTTTAAGCTCGGCTTCCTGTGTTAATCATTACAGCGGCCACGCCACCCTGGGAGTCGCGGATTACAGTGCGACGTGGGAAAATCTCAGGCTGCTGCTTTGCGCTGCTTCCCTCTGTCGAGGCAGGTTTAATTACACAGTGGCTGATGCTCTGGAGGCTTTATGAGTCCTACACCGAGGGGGGGGCTGTGTACGCATGCCCTTTAGGGCCTATTTTCTGTTAACTCTGTCTTTAAGGCTGTGTAGCTTTAACCCACAGGGTTATGGCACTAGGTCATGGTGGTGTGTGAGAGATTTTATAATGTTGGGGGTACTCCCGGGGTACTGCTTCAGTGGCGTACGGGTGGGGGGTGCTCTTCTGGCAGCTTACAGTAGTATGGGTTAGCACTCAGTTATAGTGGCTACAGTTTATAGCCTGTGTTTTATAATGCAAGATAATGGGACTTTGCAGCATGGTTTGGAGCACGCGTAATATCTTTATAGTGGTGTATTCAGTTTATGACACTGCAGGTGGTTACGGCACAGAGTTCACGTTGTAGCATGTGTACCGCATCACCGAGGTACAGCATGTGCACAGTGTTCAGTGCTCCGTTCTGGTTCATATGGTTCTGTTTTGGTGTAAACTGTTCTGTTACGTTTCGTTTCTTTAATTGACTGTCCAGGCTTATGCCATGTTGTTCTGCTACGATTCTCTCCTGTCCGTGTGTACGTTGTGTTCTAGATTATAGATTGTGTTCATCTGAACGGCTTTGTGACTCGTACGGGTTTTGAAGTGGAAGGTGCATGTATGGGTTTTATTGTTGCGATAAGCAATATCAGGCTAGTCCTTCATTTTAGAAGACTAACATTAAAACTACAAATCAAACGTTTCAAGAAAGTATTTCAAATGTTTTTATGAAAGTATTTCAATATGACCGTAAGGACTACTCATTCTGCTAGTTTTATTTTATGTCTGTGCTTATTATTTTTAAACTGTTTGTGAATAAGCATATTTAAAAACGTCTAAAATTATTTGCCCTTAATACAGCCTTTTCACTTAAAATATGCGTGATGAGTTTCAGAGCTTGTCCCATTTAGGTTTGCTGTTAACTTGTTAATCCAAATTCTGTTCCATTTTTTTTTTTTTTTTTTTTTTTTTTCCTGCTACCATCCCCATCTGCATTTGTGTCCCAGCTTCTTACCTGGTTTTCAAACGTTGTAACACAATCCGGGAATCCTGTCGCAAGCAGTTGTCACGAACATTTATAAATCTTATTAGGTCTAAATTTCCATGATGCCACACACGTTTTGCAGTCTTGCAGCCGAAATGGGCACAATTACGTATGTATTAAGGTCTTTTCCATATGCATGAAGAGTAAGGAAGTGTAAGTAGGCAGTTCTGTCTTAACACACACCAGCGCCACCGCAGCTCACCAGAAAATATCCGCAATATGTGTCTGTTCTTACTTAGGGAGCCTAAACATGGTAAATACGGGCTTGAAACTGATAGACTTACTGTATATTTTAACATTTTAATCGCTTGCAAAATGGGTTCTGTAATGGGTTCCAATGTAAAGCATTGAGTTTTCTAAAATGTGAAATAAGATTGCAGTCCAACTTTTTAAAACAAATGTGATTTGAGGACACAGAAGGGTCATTTTGCATCTTACTGTTTTTTGTGTGTGTGTGATCATGTGAAAACCGCGATATGATCGGTTTTCTGACAAGGACACACCCTAGGCAAAGCGAGAAGAAGGAGATGGTAATCTCTTCTTATTAGCATATTTATGAAGGTGTTCTGTAGGCAGGTAAACAGAGCAGTAATGTAATATTTCTAGAGCTTGCAAAAATTTTTGCTTACTTTTTTAAAAATTTTTTTTGTGGTGGACACATGAAAATTGCAGCACACTTTGACTTCATTGCCGTGGGCTTAAACTGACAAATATCCCATTATGCATCGTTAGAAGGTGATGTGCCGGACCTCCCGGGCTGTTCTGTGTGCAGGTTCAAATCAAATTGTGGGTCCAGTTGGCAGCGGTATTGTGTGGTGGGGGTAGCTGGCCAGGTTCTCCTGACTACCTGCTGCACAGCAGCGTCACTGCCCTGTTATCTGCAGAGTGCAGGGTCGTGCTGAGCTGGCCAGTCAGTTACAAAACTGGATATGACTAATGGTGAAGAGAAAGTCATGGGAAAAGCAGTGAGGGAGGGTGACAGAGGGAGAGACAGAGAGGGAGAGACAGAGGGAGACAGAGTGAGAGAGAGATGGAGGGAGGGAGAGACAGACGGAGGGAGGGAGGGAGAGAGAGATGGAGGGAGGAGGGAGAGAGAGACAAAGTGAGAGGGAGAGAGACTGAGGGAAGGAGAGGGTGGGGAGAGAGAGAGAGACAGAGGGAGGGAGAGAGAGAGACAGAAAGTGAGGGAGAGTAAGAGAGAGATGGAGGGAGGAGGGGGAGAGAGACAAAGTGAGAGGGAGAGAGAGAGAGAGACAGAGGGTGAGAGAGACTGAGGGAAGGAGAGGGTGGGGAGAGAGAGAGAGAGAGAGAGAGAGACAGAAAGTGAGGGAGAGTAAGAGAGATGGAGGGAGAGAGAGAGATGGAGGGAGGAGGGGGAGAGAGACAAAGTGAGAGGGAGAGAGACTGAGGGAAGAAGAGGGTGGGGAGAGTGAGAGAGAGACAGAGAGTGAGAGAGAGATGGAGGGAGAGAGAGAGATGACTCATTAAAGTGCATCCTGTTGGCCCACTGAGAAAATCTCTACTAGCAAATCTTGGTCCCTGAGGGTGATGACTGGAACAGTGCTGTGCAGCAATATGGCCGGAGCAGGCAGCTCTCATCCCTACGCTTCATTCCAAAGGCACACACTCTTCCTTCTCTACAGAACAGCATTCTTTGCAAAAAATCACCACTAAGTGGCCCTAAAATGTAAAGAGCAGAACTGGAAGATTTTATCCATAAATTTGTTTCTAGAAATAAAAACCTTACACACCAGGAAATTCGGTCATTGTTTAATGGTGATTTTAGATGGGTTGGCTACTGTCATCTATAAGCAAGTAAGTATTTTTTTGAGGTTACATAATGCAGGTTGGTTACAGTATGCAAGTTTGTTCTTGAGATAAAATGCTGTCTTGTGTTGTTTGGGAGTGCTTTGCGTATATTTTCTAGGCTAGGTGAAACCTTTTCCCTCTTAAAGGCACGTTACAGTGGTAAAGCTAATTATTTAACACGCTATTTCTCTGACCTCTTTAACATTGATAGTGTTGTATACTTGGTACTGTATTAATGAGTATACAGTTATGTCTCTTGAGCAGAGGTGATGATGTGTGAGTTTCTTAGCTTGTGGGGTTACTTCTCCTGTGCATTTGACTTCTCTCTCTTCACTCAGTCATCAGACGCAGACGACCTGCTGGGATCATCCCAAAATGGCAGAGCTTTACCAGTCTTTGGGTGAGAGGAGGGGGGGGGGGGGGGGGGGGGGGGGGGGGGGGGGGGGGGGGGGGGGGGGGGGGGGGGGGGGGGGGGGGGG
>JABJVR010000001.1:15490975-15503507 GCA_025773905.1 Chitala chitala | reverse complement strand
AGAACACCCCCCCCACCACCCTATCCTAACCCTCCCCACTTTGTCCCAATCAAACTTTTTTTTTGTTTTCCTGTGTAGTTTTTGTATTACGGTCGTATCGACACAGTCTGTTTATATTTGTGTGCGTGCACGTTCATGTGTGTGACGACATAGACATGCGCATATAAAGCTATTTGCTTGTGTGTGTATATATGTTTGTCTCAGAGTAGAGTGTGGCTGAGTAGTGCAGGCGGTGGTTTCCATGGTAACCCTCTCCTCTTTTTCCGCTGCAGCTGACCTGAACAACGTGCGGTTCTCCGCCTACAGGACAGCGATGAAGCTCCGCAGACTCCAGAAAGCCCTCTGCTGTGAGCTTCTCCCTTTAAACGTGTCTCATGGTCGTACCTTTACACAGCCTCGTGGCGATGCCCTCACCTTTTCAGAAGTTTTCGACAGCTAGCACGGGGCGGGCAGGTGGCCAGGTGGTCGTGGGGCACTTACCGTTGTGCGATGGGCTTGTGTCTGCGCAGTGGACCTCCTGGGCATGTCGGCCGCCTGCGAGGCCTTCGACCAGCACAACCTGAAGCAGAACGAGCAACTGATGGATGTCGTGCAGGTCATCAGCTGCCTGAGCGGTCTGTACGAGCGGCTGGAGCAGCAGCACGGCAGCCTGGTCAACGTGCCGCTCTGCGTCGACATGTGTCTGAACTGGCTGCTCAACGTCTACGATACGTACGTAGCCTCCTCGCTCTCGTGCTGCGTGTTCTACGTCTGCCTAAATGCGAGTTTTTCACTCAAGCCTCCGACGGCCGATGTATCCGCAGGGGCCGAACTGGAAAGATTCGCACTCTGTCATTCAAAACCGGCATTGTTTCACTCTGCAAAGCACACCTGGATGACAAATACAGATGTGAGTATACCCATAGTCCGCACCATGGCGAGTGTCTGGTTTTTGCTGGGTTCCTTTGAGGCTCTGTCTAACTGGGCTTGCAGGTACCTTCTCTCCCAGCGTGTCCTGAGATGCCTCTCTCTCTCTCTCTCTCTCTGGCATAGTCTTGTTCAGGCAGGTCGCCAGTCCCACCGGCTTCTGTGACCAGCGCCGACTGGGCCTCCTGCTCCATGACGCCATCCAGATACCCAGGCAACTGGGGGAGGTGGCGTCCTTTGGGGGGAGCAACATTGAGCCCAGCGTGCGAAGCTGCTTCCAGTTTGTGAGTGTCCGCACAAACGTGCTTTTGGCCTCGTCTTCGTTCCGTCACAGTACAGCCGCTAACGGTTTCCCCGTACACACTTTTCTTCAGTGCGTTGACAGCTGAGCTGCTGTTCAGAGGCACAGCGAGCTCAGGGTCTGCAGTGGGAGGAGAGCGAAGCAGCTAGAAAGAAATGAAAGGAAGAGCCTGTTTTTGGAAAGCCTGTAAAAAGGAATCCTTTATTAATCCATTAATCTCTTTTCCTGGCAGAGCACATCTTAAAAGTTTGTAAGGCCCCTTTAACTGCTCTCCGTGAGGAGTTTTGTGAGACACGAAGTAGGTAGAGGGAGTGTGTGTGTGTGTGTGTGTGTGTGTGTGTGTGTGTGTGTGCGTGTGCATGTATGAAGGAGGATTTTGATGTACAGGGACAAAGTGTTACATTCCTTCACTGACCCCAGGGTCAACTTGTTTCCATGGAGACCAACAGTTCCTTTGCCATTTTAGCTATGAGTTGGCTAAGCATGTGTGCTGGACTACACACACACACACCCTGCTGTAGCTGCCTCTCTTTTGACCTCTTTCTTTTTCACTCAGTCGGAATGCCGTGTCAGGTGTTTTTCCCTAGGGGTGAAGTTGGTCTTTCAGCTGGGGGATGTACTTCTTGACTAAGCGGCCCTGTGTTCTCTCCTTTAAAAAGGCCAATAACAAACCAGAGCTAGAGGCCGCTGTGTTCCTCGACTGGATGCGCCTGGAGCCACAGTCCATGGTATGGCTGCCCGTACTCCACCGCGTCGCAGCCGCTGAGACGGCCAAGCACCAGGCCAAGTGCAACATCTGCAAGGAGTGTCCTATCATTGGCTTCAGGTACCCGGCCCTGTGCCTCCATTCTGGCTGGCAGCCCCCCTCCCCCCTCGCATGCACACATAGCCGACTCTCTCCATCTCTGGTTCTCAGGTACCGGAGCCTAAAACACTTTAACTATGACATCTGCCAAAGCTGTTTCTTCTCTGGACGTGTTGCTAAGGGCCACAAGATGCAATACCCAATGGTGGAGTACTGCACACCGGTACGTGTGAGAACACGTCTGTCATTATTGCTGAACAGGTATTCCAGTCCAAGCCTATGTTTATCCCAGGGTAGGGAAGGTTTATCTGAGGATAACTTCCAGATCACCACTACCCAGACTAACAAAGCAACTTTTTTCTGCCTTAACTGAGCTTTAAAAAAAAATCTTCTCTGATGTTTCACAGCACTCTTCTGTTTGAGATTTTTTTTTTTTTTTGTCCTTCTTCACCGTTGACGACGTTGTGGTTTTACGCTTGGCCTCTCTCTGGCTCTCCTCTCTGCGGGCACCTCACTCTTTAGACGACCTCTGGGGAGGACGTGCGGGACTTTGCCAAGGTGCTGAAAAACAAGTTCAGGACCAAGCGGTACTTTGCCAAGCACCCTCGCATGGGCTACCTCCCTGTTCAGACCGTCCTGGAGGGCGACAACATGGAGACGTGAGTCATGTGACCACAGGGTTACGCCCATAGCTGCTGCCCTCTTGACAAACAGCTTTTTTTTCTACCCTCATCTGGTGCTTGGGTCATCTGAATGTGCCAGTTTTCATGCAGTTGCCATGCGTTTCTCTGTGAAGGAATGTGGTCGTTTTAGGAAAGCAGCAACGGAGAGCATTTAGGGTGTTGGGTTTGTAATTGGCTGGGGGGGGGGGGGTATTGTGTGTGTGTGTGTCTAGGATAGGAGGGGTTTTGTGGCTGGCCAGACAGTTGCTCCACATCGCTCCCTGCTGTCCATTCAGTGCCCATCACACTAATACCTTTTGCTCCTTGTAAAAGTGTGTCGCCTTCTCCCTGCTGCCTGTCTTCATCTCACGTTTTTTGTCTTGCAGTCCCGTTACACTGATCAACTTCTGGCCTGTAGATTATGCGTGAGTACCCCGGTCCCCGAACAGTTATCCTGGGCGCTGCGTCCCCCTCACACGTGCGCGTACCCGCACACACATGGCTACAGACACGGAGGGCTTCCACGTGTTAGCCCTGATCAAACCAGTTCACCTGCTTCACTACCCTCCATCTCATTGTTATCTTTGTTTTTTTTTTGTTTTGCCTCTGCTTCTCAGTTTTAATGTTGTACACCCTTTAGTAGCAAAATGTTCTTTTTCAGGTTTTTTTTTTTTTTTATAAGCTCTTGTTGGGTGACGATTGGTCGGTGGTTTGCTATACCCCAGCTGCTCTGAGACAGTGGCTGCTATTAGTGTCAATACTGCCCTCCAGTGGTAGACGTGAATAATCCTCTGCCCCCTTTTCAGTCAGCAGATGAGGGCTTAGTTGAGTTGTGGATACAGGATATGAACGATTGTAGATACCTCTCTGATCAGACAGCATTTTTGAATGGTGTGAACCAATATAAAGATTCTGTGTTTGAATGGTCACTATGGCAACTCCTGATACAGGGGTTTCTCAGTTTACACTTTCTCGGTGACTGTGACTGAGTAAGGACACTGATAAGAAACCTAACAAGCCAGCACGAGAGCTGATGCCTTCATACTTCCCTTCTGTCTTTCTGCTTATTCTGCCCTGCAGGCCCACTTCCTCCCCCCAGCTGTCTCATGATGATACGCATTCACGCATTGAGCACTATGCTAGCAGGTAGGACACGCCCCTTTTACACAGAGCTCTGCTCAAGCTGAAGACGGCATGTATACAGGGGGGCCATGTTGCACAGTGAGGTGAAGAGAAAGTATGGTTAAGGCTTAGAGATGAATTTTAAAGGGTGAACAATTTTGGGCAGGAATTAATACATTTTTTTAAAGAGCTGTATGGATGTTAATGTGTCTTCCTTTGAATACGACCTATTTTAACTTGGCTTAATGACTGAAAACCAAAAAGGTAATGTGGAAGAAAAAAAAAATACAGCATCCATTAGTTTAATTACTGATGTAAGGCTGAATAAGTACAATGAATGGTTTATTAATGGTGAGTGACAAAACTGAGAAACGTGATTGGTTTCTCCTAATGATGAGCTGATTTGTGAAAAGGTGGCTGGGATAATGCTGAGTCCTGAGCCCGTCTCCTCTTCCTTGCCGTGGGGGAGGTCGACTACTGATCTTGTTCTCTCACTCTTTCCTTTGCCATCTGCAGGTTAGCTGAAATGGAGACTCGTAATGGCTCCTACATCAATGACAGCATCTCTCCAAACGAGAGCATGTGAGTCCTTCACTGCCCCTTATATGACAGGCAGGTGTGCGTGTGCAGGTGTGTGTGCAACATTATCTTTGTTTGTGTGTGTGTGCCCGTGCATGTGTCTTGCTGCTTTTCTCATCCTTCCTGGTTCAGTGGCCACTCTGTCTTCTGCTGTTTTTCTGTTCACTAACCGCACTGACCGTTCCCGTGATTTGACTCAATTTTTAGTGCTCTGAAAAGCTGTCAGGCATCAACACTCTGCCTGTTTTACAGCGATGATGAGCACCTGCTGATCCAGCATTACTGTCAGAGTCTGAACCAGGAGTCTCCCTTGAGCCAGCCTCGCAGCCCCGCCCAGATCCTTATCTCCCTGGAGACAGAGGAAAGGGGTGAACTGGAGAGAGTCCTCAGTGATCTGGAGGAAGAAAACAGGTACATATGTATGCCTTGTCTCTCCCACACGTACAGACACACGTGTGCTCTCATACACACATGCATATGTAGCATTTGCTTTGCCTGCACCAACACTATTTCAGTGACTGCCTGTTAACCGCATCATATTCCCTGGCAATTGGATTATGCAGATAAGTGGAATTTATAGTATAAATAAGTGGCACACCAGTGAGGGACAACCAAGCCTTACTTGCTGCAGGCTGAAGCTGAATAAGGGTTTGCTGCTGGCTAGGAGGAGCCACACAACGAGATGGATGCACTTGTAGCCATGCCCTTCTGTTGCAGGAACCTGCAGGCTGAGTATGACCGCCTGAAGCAGGCGCATGACCACAAGGGCCTGTCCCCACTGCCCTCGCCCCCTGAGATGCTGCCCGTGTCGCCCCAGAGCCCGCGGGATGCCGAGCTCATCGCAGAAGCCAAGCTGCTGCGGCAACACAAGGGCCGCCTGGAGGCACGCATGCAGATCCTGGAGGAGCACAACAAACAGCTGGAGTCGCAGCTGCACCGCCTGAGACAGCTGTTGGAGCAGGTGGGGCACACAGACAGACGGAAACGGCGAGGGCGGCGGGCGTACAGGGAGAAGTGGGCGTACAGAGAGATGCAGGCGGCAGGCGTATAAGGAGGCAAGTTCAGAGGCAATGGATGTACAGGGAGATCAGGACGTGGGTGACGAGTGTACAGGGCGGTCAGGACGTGGGTGATGAACATATAGGGAGGCGAGGACACGGGCGTACGAGGAGGAGTATGTGATACTGATATAAGGGAGGCACACATGGTTGGCACAGACAAAGCATCTCACTACAACAGATAAAGCCATTATACATCTCATGTTAAAGGACAATGATGTATCTACGTCCCGTTATGGACACCTCACCGTGGCACAGGCTAGCGACAGGTACAGGCGCACCTGTAAACCCACCCGTCTGCTGTTCCAGCCGCAAGGCGACTCCAAGGTGAACGGTACGACAGGCCTGTCATCGCCATCCACCTCTTCACAACGGTCTGACAGCAGCCTCCCCCTTCTGCGTGTGGTGGCCAGTCAGACCACTGAGACCATGGGTGAGTGACAGGATCCCGCAGACTCTCGGGAATGGGGGCATGCAGCGGGGCAGCTGAATACTGACACCAAAAGATGAAGACGCCAAAGATGACATATTACATTACAGAGCTAATGGTTCGACTGTGTACCATAGCTAATTGGAACATAAGTGTGTAACAGTGACACTAATTCTGAAACATAACATTACTGCTGATTCAAGATGCTTTACAATGGTACTATAATACCAAATTACACAGTGATGGAATGAAACTCTAGTATTCCTTCTAACAGCGTGGCATTCACATTGATACTGATCCTGTAATGCATTTCAAAGTGGTTCACTATAACCACTGACATATACAACGTTAGGTTACTAAATAGCTTTCAAAACTTGAAATATAATGCTGTAATTGTGGAGATCACTAACACGGTAACTTTAGGAGTGACACTAGATGGCACCGCTGCTTTGAATACCGGTGAAACGAGATGAGACGTACTGTAATATTCACTCTATAGCAAGAACGCTTAAATTACACCAATTTATTACTGCTTGTTTGATTTTTGTGGTGTCTTATTAGTTATGCGTAAGCAGTTTCACCACTTAATTTTTTATGAAAGATTAAAGATTGTAAACACCTTTTCTAATTGTTTTTAAATGTTTTTGGTTTCTTGGCTGTACAGTTTGTTAGTTACACAGCATTACTGACACAAAGCAGTCCGGGGTTGTGCTAAACTGAGCAGGAGGACACTTAAATGGGTGTTAATGGAAAAGATTGATTGACAGGTGATTGGTTGATAGGTGACGTGTTGGAATGATACCAAAATAATGTGCAATTAAAAATAGAGGGATGATAACAGATGAGAAATGATTGTAAAAATTACCGTTACTTGTTAGCATCCTTATTTTGGCCACGGGCAGTTTAAATTAGAGATTTGTGAAGTATAGCAGGATAACGAAGTATTTCTCAATGTTTTATGAAATAGTTTTTGGCTGAGATTAATGTTGCAGGTTGCAGAGTGTGAAGTCCTCATCTTTTTTTCTATGGGTTAAATGGAAATGTATGGTCCTTATGGGTATTAAGGTGGTAAATTAGACTCCAAGAGTCATGACTCCAGCTGTACTGGTACAAAGTCAGCGTCAAAGCAAGGCAGAACCCCAGAAGCATGGGACTTGACTCTGACTCCGCCCCTGACTCAGGTGACGACGAGCTCTCCAGCCCTTCCCAGGACACAAGCACAGGGTTAGACGAGGTGATGGCGCAGCTGAACAACTCTTTTCCCCATACACAAGGTGAGGTGCGGCCCACCGAACCTGTGAAAGACACACACATGTGCAGTTATCCCGCACTGACTCACACACACGTGCAGTTATCCCGCACTGATTCACACACACGCTGATGGCAACACCCCACTTGTACACAAGCCCATTTAGTCGTTTTTCCCTTTTTTTTTTTTTTCTTCTCAGATAAACTGATTTATTCTTTTGTTCTCTTTCCACCTGGTCCTTTCCACACCTCTCCTGTTTCTGAGGAAGGAGGGCGACGGGGAAATCAGTGAGAGGTTAGTGGGGTCACCCCCCCGCCCCCCCCACCCGTTTCTCTCCCTCTCCTCTCTCTTCCTTTCTCTGCACTGATTTCCACTCTTAACCACATTGGCGACTGCTTGTCACTGCTGTACGCTCCTTCCTGTTTTCCTTTGAAAGTCTGGTGGGGGGGCTACCAGATAAAAAGACGGTTCAAAGTAGGGTGTCCGTGAGGGTGCTAAGGGACCAGGCCAGATCTCATCTTCCATAGATCATCAGGTGACCTCTGTTGGAATGGAGTGTGAAGGGATTGTATCAGTTTGTACTGCACTGTACTGTGTGTGTGGCTGCATGTAGGGTTTCAGATGCAAGCATGTGACCCTCCACCCACCTGTAGGCCACGGTATCAGCAACCTGTTCCACATGGCCGACGACCTGGGCCGTGTGATGGAGACCCTGGTGAGCGTGATGACGGAGGAGGTGGACACAGAGGAGAGCGGAGCCCCCTCCCACACAGCCGCATGCTTTTGTAGTCAAAATGACTCGACTGGAAACGTTTACTAAGAAAACAATACATCTATTTTTGTGAAGGATCATGGTTACAAACTTGTAGTTTTCCGTAGTTTCTTAAGCCTAAAAAAAGGTTTTATTAACAAAGACAGGTTTTTACACTTCTATGCAATTGTACAAAAAAAAAACTTCAAACCTATGTGTGAAAAGTGTGAAATTACTGTTTCTATGTATCGAGCGCGTTTGATTGTAAAAAGAAAAAAAATTTGTAACAATTAAAAAGATTGTAAACTTAAGGGTGCTTTATATAATATAGTTTTATTTATAAAATGGAAAAAAAAAAAAGACAAAAATGAGAATTGAAAGGCTTTGTCTCCATTAACAGTGTTATGGTCATATGGAAGGACACACAGTTCGTGTCATGAAATAACCCATCAACGTCATTAACTGGCGGTCCTTTCACCTCACCATCCTCTGACTTACCAGAGAACTGAAAAACTCAGTTCTGGTGTTTCAGCAACATAAATCGATGGATGAATTTACCTTTAATCGAGTTTGAAGCGTTGTGCATTTGTTTTTAAGGGTGTGAAAGAAGACTGCTCTATTTTCTAATACTTTTTAAGGGCCGTGATTAAATTGAAGACAAGCACTGTATGTGTGACCCTGTAATAAGATGGTTTTCGAAGGTGTCTTTTTTGTAAGTCATACACCATGTTATTCACAGTTCAGTATCCCAGTATTGGTCGCAGCCCTCATTGTAATGACGCAAGTACTACCTCACTTTACGTTGTACTCTGACCCCCCCCATTCATCTGTGGGATCTGACTAAACCTAGCAACTGAACCCCCTGGAGTACGCGGTAGTGCACATCAAAAATTGGCATTTACCCCCACTTATGGAATGCTGGTTTGAGTTATTTGAGATGGTGTTAAAACTTTCTATATGTAGTAACTCGGCTTGTGTGGGGTGCAGCCTGGGGGGGAAAAAATACGAACGCTGTGTTGTTAGTGCGTTTGTTGCCGTGAAATCCACGTATTTAATCAAAGTATGCCATCCATCCCAGGCTTCTTGCACAGCCACAGGTGGGAGAGTTGAGAATGATGAAGCAGAGCACTTTGTGGCCATGGCAGCACGTGACTGGGTGTTTTCATGTTTCCGCAGCATTACACTCATTCTCGACTTCCAACCCCCTGCCATGTGCTCATTGTTCAAAGATTAATTTTCCTTTGCATTAAACTCCACCAAATATATGCCTTACTACTGTATTATATGTTGCTTTACTGTGTATATCAATAAAGCACGCAGTTATCTTCTCTTTTGAACTCTGTGGCTTTTTAACCGCGTGCATCCTTACGCAACGTTAGGTACGACCACTTAAAATTGTGGACGTTACATAGGGTACACAGATATATAACATTTCACATGTCCATTTTTATCAGGCAGGTATTCACATTGCCATTAAAACCCTTCAAATGAAAACTGAAGACATGTTTGTAAACCATGGTACTTGTCCCATCCATAAATACAGGTGTTTAATAGCTTATACAGCAAGAACAGGAAAGAGGAACAAGTCGGCACAGCCTACTGGCCACTGCATCAAGATTAACAAGAGTGTGGACAGGTATAATCAGACAAACCCAGAACTTTAATATATTAAATTTTAAAGTCCTAATTGCTAAGATTTTCTTGGTTTAATCTGCTGCCCAAGTACATGGCGGAAAAAAAAGTTAACACTTCAAACAATTTACAAGGAATATCACATTACATTAATAAATCAACTCTGGGGGGAATAAAACCATAGCTTTATCACTTGAACACATGGTTGTCCTTGCTTGCTTTTCCTTACACCTCACAAGGACGGCACCATCCAGTGGACAAAACCTGAAGTACAGCACAGACACCCTCCCGCTAGCTTGAGAAACCGCATACAAAGGCCACCCTGTGGAAAAGCAAACATTGCAGATTGGACCTGAGGCTATCATCCTGAGCAATGATGCATTCTAGGCATAGAGTCATTCAAAACGTCAGTCTCTTCACATATTTTAAAAACGCATAAAAACGATCAGAACTGCAAACGAGACAGAGGCAGTAAGCTCAGCAGTTTAAACAAGCTGATTACAGTACTGCTGTGGAGGGTGCCTGCAGGATTGCCAATTTTTTCTGCCCGCCCCCCAAAATAAGGAAATCGAACTTGCGTTTTTCTAAAACTCATTATGTCAAAGTCTGCATGACCGGCTCCTCCTCCTAGTGACACCTTTTTGCCAACACCTTATCTTGAACCACACCGACCTTCCACTTCCTGCAGCCCGAGATGACACGGTAAATGCACTGTGACAATAATCTGGAACTTTCCAAGTTTCTGCAGCCATGGACGACGGCTGTAGGTTTGTTTGGAGCTCATAATTAGGTACAGATACAGCCGCAGAAACAAAGCAACGCCTCTAGAGCTACTGCCACGAAAACTGAAGGTAAATAAAACAGTAAGACATGCTGCCCCCACCTTCAGGTCAAGCAGGGATTCACCATATCAACCCTCCCCTCAAAGGGCCACATGCACACCACTTTCTGCAGTGGCATGTTCCCTACCCTGGCATTGGTCATGTGACAAAACAAGGAAAAACTAGCCACTTTCAACATCTCCAAGACTAGGCCAACTAACATCTGCTCATGTCTGCTAGGTAAAAAGGTTTAACAATCAGCAGTACTTTTTCGCTAGAACTACATCCTCAGTAAACAGACAGCATTTCAGTTTAGAGCCTGTGTTAATTTGGCAGCGCTTTCCACAACAGGGAAGACGCCTTGAGACATTACAATCCCATCCATGAATGTGCACGAAGAGAAAACTAGCAGCACCCCCAACACGACCAGTGTGTGCAGATTTCACATCGAAATCGTCATTTTGCGTAAACTCTCGTGTACTCCATGTCATGAGGTTTTAGGCCAAAGGTGACAGATGTTCAGACAAACAAAATAATGAATTTTGTAACCAACCGAAATGATTCACGTTCATGCTGGGAGCTTGATTCTCCATTTTATAACGCAGTAAACTTTGAGATGGCCGTAATTTAACAGCAGTAAATCACATCCATTTTAATTGCTTAACTAGTCAAAGAAAACTTCGCCAATTAAAGGTTTCATATGTTATTACTTCTGCTAAGTAACACTATCAGTTACATGATGGCAGTCTTTAATGGTCTTTGGGCACCAAAAAAAAAAAAAAAAAAAAAGTCCACATTCTTGAAACTACAGCCAATATTTACTAGTCCCCCCCCCCCAAAAGGAAAATAAAAATTTAAAATCACAAAAAATTGCAACTGCTGCTGAATTATACAAAGACATGACCCTCGTTGTCACAAGTACATACACATCCGCACATATAGTTATATTCACACAGCTCATCTCTCACAGCTCAGCAGATTCACATAGAACAAGTGCTTTAAATACAGCATCCACACACAGGAACGCATTCAGATTACAGCGTAGCAGAGTATGCATAAGGTACCAGTAATATATTCAATATGCAGATTCTCTTAGTGTCAGTCAGCCTCTTACAGAGCAGATACAGTGTATAGTTGAAAAAATGATCCAGAGAACCTAAACCTCCCGCACCCACTACGGCTGGCCAGGCGTGGAACTCTACGTGTGTAATCCAACAGGAAGCCGGGTATTGTCCAGGGGAGATGTAGTTCACAGCCTGTCTCCGCACGTAGCAGGTGCTATAACCAACCGTTCCCCAACAACGCATATCTTTATGATGGAAGGTTTCAGAAGACCCCGCAAAGCCTACAGTCTTTACTTCTTCACCCTGAGCCAAGTCTGTGTGAAGTCCATGATCTTGGATCAGCTCAAACTAAAAAGTACAGTAACACAAAAATGTCTACTGAAGGGGGTGTGGGGGGGGAGTTGGTGCATGTGGGAGATTCCCGTTGAAGCTAGCATGTTGGCATACGAACTCCTAAACCCGAAAAGGAACACATTGTCTCTTGTGCCTTTCGATCCTTGCAGAACACAGATAAGAGAGAGGGTTTAAATTAATTTTTTTGCGTGCGTGAGCGGGCAGGGCGAGCGCGCGTGTGCTAGGGGCACGTGTCGTCAATGGCGACGGCGGCTCAGGTGTAGCGGGGCATCTCGCACTGCTCGCAGCGGTTCAGCGCGGGGTGGTTGAGGAACGTGCAGCTGTCGCAGCTCCACTGGGCTCCTTCGAAGTCTTCGTCCCGTGGGGCTGCCCTGGCCGCCGCTGCGGGGCCCACGCCGCTGCCATCTGTGGAGAGCGACGCCGACAGCATCGGTGAGAGGCGCCAACCAATGAGACGACTGCACGCGCTCAACGCACCTGACACTTCTGCTGTGGTCACAAACGGGTGTGTTCAGGAATAGCTGCTAGCAAGCAAAATTTACCCAACGTTAGCTGATGTTTTTCGGCTAATTTAGCGCATCTGTCTGTACACACTTATCTGCAAACGTGCACGGTTTTGATTGAATTCACTGATTAACTGGTCTTTGACACTGTTATAGCTGTTGGTAAAAATTAAGTGAACCAATCCACTTAGCATATGCAAATTAGGCAATGTGTTTAACTTTAATTATGCCATAAAAATCAATTATAATGCTCATTTTTTTTTTTTTTTTTACATTAGCCCAACAATATGAACAA
>JABJVR010000001.1:15453534-15490875 GCA_025773905.1 Chitala chitala | reverse complement strand
CCACCAAGCACAGAGAGAACATGCAAACTCCACGCACACAGACCCAAGGCAGGAATCGAACCCCAGGCCTGGAGGTGTGTGTCGACAGCACTGACATATACACATATACAAGCATAATGAGTAGTACTAAACAATACTAAAAACTAGTAATTGTGCAAAAAGGCCAGTGTGGGGAAAAATTATTTTTTAAAAAAGGCAGAGTGAGGGGATAAAAAAAGAATTGGAAATCATCTGCCAAAACCAACATTTAAAATTGACAGTTGTTTAGTATTTAGCTATATAATTACAATATTACAGTATTAGGAAGGCAATCCATTGGGGTCTTAAAACAGTTCTGTCCCCTTGACACATAGTTAACCAAAATCACTCAGTACTGACTGTTTGTTCTCTGCTGTTTGAACATTAGCACTACATCTACCATAGTGTCTGTCAGCAGAGGCCTGGGTGAAAGTTGGAAATCCAGAAGTGCTTCAGCAGAATATATAAGAAGAATATATAACAGAGCTGAAGCAAAAAGCTGTACATGTACAAACGGAACTGTGCAGAAAAAATGTTTTCACAAGATCGAAAGAACTAAGTTTGAACTCTGTGCTGCTCTCAGTCATTTATGAGTGAGGCAAACTGACCGAAACAAAATGTAGTCAGGAAAATAATTAAATAATTAGTCATTTAGCAGACACTTTTATCCAAAGCAACTTACAACATTTCATATGCATGTTACAGTGAGCTAGCGCTGGGTGTCTTGCTCAAGGACACACCTGGTGACCAGGCTGGGATTTGAACGAAGAGACTTTGTTCCCAGCCTGATGTCCTACCCATTGAGCCACCAGGAAAGAATAAAAAAAAATCTCAAAGATATTGCCTCTTTGAACAACAGTATTTTCTGCAAAGATAAATTAATGAAAGAATCATCCGAAGATAAAAGTGTGTTGGATCAGAGTCCAGTTCTGACCAGCAGCATTTCTGGTGTCATTGTTTATTGTAATTAAAGGGTGAATAATTTCTGTTACAATCGATCCTTCAGTGAGGGTACTGGTTTTTTTGTTTTTTACCCATAGTACTCTTTCAAGGGGGCTGTGTACCTCAGTTGCATGTAGGGGGAAGGGGGCTCTTGTATAAATTACCTTATTATCTCAGAAGAGAAGCCTGTGGTGAACCTGACATGATTTTCAATTTAGCACCTTATACCTGGATACAGGTGTGTGCAGTCAGGCAGGTATTAGTGAGCCCTGAGCAGAGCAGGTTCTGGTTACTATTGCATATTAGGTCGAACCTCAGTCTGAGCAAAAGGCTGCGAGTTTAGAAGAGTTAAACTGTGAAAATCAGGTAAGTAGGATGTCCTTAAACAGCAGACAGAGAGAAACGGTGCAAACATTTTACTGCGTCCTAAAATTAATACCACTGAACACACAGTGTAAAATGAAGAAAAAGATGTTTATTATATCTATTTTAAGGAAGGTGAGACAAGCATCACCATGCAGAAACATTTTTTTTTTTTTAACAAAGTTACCAGTGGGAAAAGGATTGTTCCAGAACATTTACCCAAACACACACACACACACACACTCTTCCTCATGATGGACTGCATCAGTCGGCAAAAAAAACCTAAGCTGTAAGTGGGCTAAATGAAGAGAGTGTAATATTTAGAATCTCTTTGATGTCCAGTTACACGGCACCCTGCCCTGGAGCTGGGGCAGCCTTCAGTGTAGTGCAGTACTTTCCATTGAACAGCTCAGTGCAAATAGCTTCTTCATCTTGGTCCATCTGTCAGTGTCTCTGACCTCTTCTTGGGCTAAATTTTCACACTGTGGCACTTACTGTTTTTGTCAGGCCGTAAAAGAAGCATTCCGACAGGAGACAGGCGGTCAGGCGGCGGAGCCTCGCCTTTGGCACGTGACCGCTTTGGCTTTCTATCACACGACAGCCTGTCTCAGCAGCGCGGCCGCTCAGCTCCGTCCTGTTGAATCTCGGAGACAGGCTATTGACGCGTGGCATGCAAATCTGTGACAGATGCATCATCGGGCCATTTGATGGCTGAGTACGAAATTTATTCCCCAGACGTTCTGCAGTCGTGGAGCGTTTCTGGCACGTCTGAGGTTGCACGGTGACCGTGGCGTTGATTGACTGAGCCGCAAATGACACAGCGGCTGGTAAAATAAATAAATAATCAACAACAAACACTGCAGCAGTTTGATTTTAAAAGAGTTCAAACAATAGTACAACATTTAGGTCTGCATCAGCATTGGCATTATATTATATAATTTATTTATAAGTAATTATATATATAAGCTACATCAGAGCGACGCTGAGGCCTTGTCTGACGATTAAAATATAGTAAATTAACAATGCGGTTTTGTGCCAGAAAAGTAGAGGTTTCAGTTTAGCCATCTGGACTAATTGCCCAAGGGATTTTGAGAAGCCAGTTGGCACTGAACCCCAAGAGGTCTTTTTTCCCCCATCCCATAATTTTCAGAAGCATTTGTTTCTTTTCCTTAGTTGTGATCTGAGCTGATCTTTTCTCCACCACTAAACAGTGGATCGTTAACCGCTCTTATACCTGAGTGCAATGGTGAATCTGATGTAGAATTAACGTGCCCTCTGTTAATCATCTAGGAGCATTCTGTCTATAAAGGTGACTGAATGGAAACAGGAGAAATGAAGACTAAAGTTAATCACGATTAGTTATTAACCAAACTGTATAAATATCACACCAGTCATGATATTAATAGTACAAGAGGTATATTGAGAAGATTTGTCAATCTGAGTATTTAATCATCCCCCCCAAGCAAGAAAGTGTTTTATTTTTCACTTATAATTGCACCCCCCTCAATACAACTCCCAGTGTAGAGAGTTTTCTCGGTTGCTCATCTTTCTTAAACTGTTTGCTAATTTGCATGTTAATAACCTTTGTGCATATTTATTCTGTACCTGCCTATCTTGCACATAACCGTGAAACTTTGCACTTTTCTGTAGCTGTTTAATGGAATAAGTAAAGGAAAGGATATTTACCTGATGTCTGACTACTGCTGCTGTCAAAGCTTGAATTGCAGAAGGATGTTTTTACTTCATATTTAGATACAAAGAACAGAATTTATCGAGTGAGAAATAGGAGATTCAGGTATCCATGGTACAGTTATCATTGTGTGTAAAATGGTACTTATATGACTGTATTACCTTAACTGAGTTCTGTGAACAGTGACAGATGTGTATTGCAGACCATAAATATATTGATTATTCATTAGATATAGAAAGCTTTTTAACTGCCCAGCTTTCATATTCTCTTTGCATAATTTATTTACTTGTGCCTTATGTGTAGTTTGTAATTTGCATTCCATCAACATTTGCATAAAATACTTGTTGGAAGTGGACACATTTTTACAGTACTTACATTATTCATTGCTTACGGACTTACATTCGAGGGAGAGAACAAATTCTGTTTGAAATTATGTACACTTGGTATATAAATTCTAATTAACACTGATAAAGATCTCATGTTGTAGCCCCTTACATGTATCTTTTAATTATGCTTGTGTCAAGAATTATAATTAGAACAAACAGAACGGCTCTTTCTTGAGATTTTCAACAGCCTTTCCCAAAACTTTCACATCTGCCCATGCAGAAATCTTCATAACTGAGCTGTAAAAACACGACCACTTCCAGTTAGAAGTATAGTAATATACAGTCATAGCTTGTTCGACATAAATCATTAAGGCATCTCTAACAGAGCAGGAATTACACCTTTAGTTATATAATTGAAAGCACCACCTCTCACAAAACGTGCTCAATATTATAAAGTAGATATTAAGCACAGCTAAATAAGGTGTGCAGAAAGTGTAGCCTTCCCATGCTTGTGTACTGTTATGGTTTAAAAAAATTCACTGTTCATTTAAAGAATCAGATTGTGTAATTAACAAACTAATGAAAAGGAGCCTGTGTGAAGTCATGAGAATTGTCATTAAGTTTACAGGTAGACTAAACCTGGAAGGAATTAACCAAATTGCACATTTTGTTGTAAATTACACTGCTTTAACAAAAAAAATTCTGCCACAAAGTTGGTCTTTTGTTGTATGACATAATGCCTTGTTTTTTTTTTCTTCCCTCCCCCAGGTAATGTGCAGGAAAGGGCAGATTCCAGTGACAGACCTTTTAGACTGGGAGGAAAATGAGGAGAGCAACTCCCCTGAGGTCTCCAGCCCCCGGATTGTGAACCCCCTGCGCCTCTTTGTCCGGGGAGCTCCTGGGCTTAAGCAAATCAGGGAAATGTCATATTTAGAAAACACAGAGGACTTCTGGGACTGGTTATCTAATCACACAGATGTTCAGGACGCTCATGCAAGAACTAAGCGCAGGCCCATTGTGAAAACGGGGAAGTTCAAAAAAATGTTTGGCTGGGGAGATTTCCACTCCAACATTAAGACTGTGAAATTAAACCTGCTGATCAAAGGCAAGATCGTGGACCACGGGAATGGAACGTTCAGCGTCTTCTTCCGACACAACTCTACCGGCCTGGGAAATGTGTCTGTGAGCCTGGTGCCCCCATCCAAGGTCGTGGAGTTTGAGGTTGCTCAACAGTCCACGCTGGAGACTAGGGACTCCAAAGCGTTCAACTGTCGCATTGAGTTTGAGAAGACGGACCGGTCCAAAAAAACGGGCCTGTGCAGCCTCGATCCGTCCAAGATCTGCCCCCAGGAGCAAACCCAAACCCATGTGTCCTGGTTGTGCTCAAAACCGTTCAAAGTCATATGCATCTACATCGCCTTTTACAGCATAGACTACAAACTTGTGCAGAAGGTCTGCCCAGACTACAATTATCACAGCGACACTCCTTATAGCTCAATGGGCTGAATTTACTAGATGTTCTTTCACCTTTGAAATCAGAAAGCGCAACACTGAGTGACCAGTTTTATTGATCTGCAAAATTATTCTATAACAATACTTGTTATATCTGCAGTACTTTCTCCAGATATTGAACTATACGAAATGCTACACACATGCAGCGTATGGGGGGGAAAAAAACTCAACTTCAGTGTCTGGGTCTCATTAAAACAACTTACTTCCAAATTTTAACTTGTCAGACAAAAAAAAAAAAATATATATATATATATATGTCTGGCATTTTTGTGGGTGTCAACACTATACAGTAATCATCAGTGCTTGTTAAACTCATATCTTTGACAAATACAATCAAATCATAGTATGTGGAAATTCTGACAGAATGTGTGTTTAAAATCTTGACAATATCCAAGTAATTTCTTCTTTAAGAGTTAAATTATGTTCTTTGCATGAAAGTAGTTTGCCAGTCTTTATTTAAAAAAAAAATAAAAATTGAATCAGGATCATTTGAAAGTTGTACCCTTTTGCTGAAAGTTTTGATCCAGCTTCATGAAGAAGGAAAAAAAAAATTTTACTCAGAAAACTTAGAATTTTGGCAGGATTGATTTAGCCGTTAAATAACCCTTTAGTTTCATGTTTGGTTTAAAATTCAAATCATCTATGCAGCTCTGCCCTCATATCGGTATCAGCACTAACAAAGTCTTGCCTTCCATGTACTTTGTTTCTCTCGAGTTTCAGCAGTATTGGAAATTCTCATGCCCAGGTGGGAAACATTTCACATGAAGAGATGCCAACTCTACTTAGCCATGATTTACCACAGCTGCACAAGGATCTTTAAAATAAAGTGTGGACCCCTTTAGCTGAGTGTGAAAAAAGGTTTTTGTATGTTCTCACAAGAATATTGCTGTTAAAGTTGCTGTTAAGATGGAAAAAGTGTTTCATTTGCAAAGTCTTAAAATGTGCAACAGTCTGCAAGATGGTTCAGTGCAACATTTTCCCCTTTCCCATAATGGATGCTGGAGTTTAACACTGGCACGCCAGTTTCCTTTATCTGTAACCTGGAGACTGCTCGTTAAAGTAACGAACCAAAATTAACGTATAACATCCAGCAGCGCGTAGCGATGCAGGATAATCCCTTACCGTGGTCATAATAAACATATGAAAACATTAATTTGGAATGAGTGTTACAGTCATGAGCAGAAAACTGACCTTGCAGTTGTCCATATCTCCGGTTTCTGCTGCTCCATCTTGGTTTAGCAGCAGCTTCATCTGACTCAAAGCTGGACAGGCAGGTCTGCAGGAGACACTCCCACTTGTTAATACTTGTTAACAGAACAAAAAGTATTTTGTGAGAAAACTAACCTAGTCCTTTACTAAACAAAACCAATATTCCTGATTTTTTTCCCATGCGTGCAAGTTTTACTTTTCCTTTTTTTATTTGGCTTGTTTTTGGGTCTTTGAGAAAAAAACCTGGATGAGTTTACGTTTGGAATTGTATATATGTCTGATATGTTATTTGCATTTTAAAATGTCAGTGATCATGTCTGTGTGGGGAAAAAAAAAAATGTAGTCTTTTTTTAGAATTTTGATTTTAGTAATGATTTCACTGTAATTTGTTTAGTTTTAACAGTGGCTTGTTTTGTTGTATTTAGTTTTTCTTGCAAAAACATTAGACTATGCATAGATGAAACAGATAATGCATTATTTTGATGTTTACTCTGACAAGTGGTACACTTTCTTCAAATGAACTTTTGTTTGCATATTTGACATTGGTTATTGCATCATTAAAAGCCATCTGGCATTTCTGAACAAAGCACAGAGAAGTTACTTCCATCTTAATCATTTTCTAGCACTAATGCAGACCTTATATATTTTCTTGAGATGTAGAGCTGGAGCTCCAGAAACTATTCATGTCATTGATATACTACAGATGTGTCAGACGTCAGACATGACTAATCACTGCCTGCACAGCATGTCCAGACAAGAGAAGCAGCCTGCTGAGCTGAAGATCTCAAATGCATGCGGGTAAGTAATCAAACTCCTGTCCTGTCTTTGGGGCCCGATACCAGAGCAGTCCTATTCACCCTAGCTACACACATACTGTATGTTAACTGTTGCTTTGGTTTTTTATTTTTCTAAAACAATATGTCAGGAGCTTGTAAAACCATGATTTATTTCTATATTGCCATAATGGTAATGAATTTTCTTAGCGATTTCTTTTTGCAAACACCCCATTAAACGCAGGTGGGAGACAGAGTTGTTTATTGTATAGACGGTTCAGACCTTCCCTCCCCTGGCAGCCCCTACAACCAAACACTGCCCCTGACCAAGAGCCACACGTGACCATGTTTGCCTTCCCAAGTTCCACATCAAAGACACGAGGCATAACTACTCACCTACCGAACCCCGTAAACATTACAGCGCTGATTCCTCTCCAGCATGTGGTTAATAATCTATATTCTGAACCAGAATCATTTTGAATTTTTGTCAAGAGCATTAGCAGTAATATATTTACTTTGATATAACAAAACCTGTCATATTGGACTATTCATTAAGTGACTTGCATGAAACATACTGTAATACGACAACAGTGTTAATTCCAGTTGATGCCTTCAACTGGGAAACATTGGTAATATTACTTCAATAGAACAGAGGCTAACAGAATGAAAATAAGATGCCTACACACAATTGCCTGTTGCCACCTAACATCTTTACTGCACTGGAGGACTTAAATGTTTAAAGAGTGAAGCGTAGTGCTAAACTAAAGTTATTTGTACATATCATAAAATGCTCTTTGTGTTAATTGCTTTCTCTCCAGGTCTCCCCCTGCCATACATTGAAAACTTAAACAGTTTCACTTAACAACCAGTCCAGAGCAATTTGGAGGAGACGTCCCCTGATAGCCAATTATATCAGAGGAACAAGTTTAAAAACGCGGCATTTCATATTTAACGCCATCGGTACGAACGTGAAATCTTACTTGGCCATGCACTGCTGATTAAACTGTTTCTGATTCCTTATTTGAAGAGCCAGTTGAGGCAGAGATTATATGGAAAGCGAAGGGATCTCATTAACATGATATCTGCAACTTCCTGTGAGCCGTAGAGAAAGAGTGACTCGGGGCAGCATTAACATGTCACAGGCTTGCTTAGTTAATGTCCTTGACATTACCACTCTCCCAAACTAAATGTTACTCATTTTAATTACCATGCCAACTATTTGAAAACTTAAAAAAAAAAAAAAAAGGCATATTTTTTTTTTTCATAGCAAATGTAGCAATTGTGCTAAACATAACGGGGCAATAGGCTGGCATGCATGTTATGCAAAACACCAAAATGAAGTAAATAAGACATCCGTAAAATCACACATCACCTGAATATGTATTGGATGTAGTCATTGTGGTTTAACTTATGCTGACACATGCACGCACGCACACACAAGCTGACTGACACTGAACACAAGACTGATGATTAAAGCAATCAAGGAGCTGTTCCCCAAACAGCTGGGTGAGGTATAGAGATGACAAATTTTACCATCACTAGGAAATCCATTACCCAACTGCTTATCCTGCACAGGGTCATAGGCCTATATATGGGTCTATAGCCCATCCCAGGCAGCCCAAGGGAGAGGGCAGCCTGAACAGGGCACCAACCACTAGAACCTTCATAGTGTTAACTATTAACCTTGCATATGTTCATAAAATTTAATATACAGACGCCACTCTACTTACGAACATCCGACTTGTGAACATTCATAGATACGAACAAAAGCCGCTGCAAGTTAAATTTTTGTTTGGAGAAAGGAACTGGGGAGCCGCAGCTAAAAGATTTTATGTGCACGGCTTTCTAGTCGAACAGCGTTTGGCTGCTACATACGCCAGGCAGCACTGCAGCATCCGCCATCTTATCCTCCTTGTTCAATCAGCTTGCGGACCATAAACACGTATGCCGGAGTGCTCCAAGATTTATCATGATTTATCCAGTGCATCATGTATCCATCATGGTTGGTGAAAAGCACCAGGCTAGTGATGTTAGTGGTAGCACTAAATAGTGACAAGCCGCCTCAATGGAAACAAAAGTGGCGATTATTAAAAGGCTCGTTAGTGGGGGAAAATGGTGAGCGTCGCATGTTCTTATAACATTAATCATTTCACCATTGGCAGGATTTACAAGAACAAGGACCATATTAGGGAACGTGAAAAGTGAAGCATTCATACAAATTACGAACAATTCACCTTACGGCTTCCCAGAAAGCAACTCGTTTGTAAGTTGGGGAGTCTCTGTACATTGAATTTCATGACTGTACAGGTACGCGCTGCTTAACGTCCTTCCACGCAACATCTGATCATATTTGAACATTGAACATCTGATCACTACCAGTTAAAAGTTTTAAAACACCCCAATTTTTTAAATTTTTATTGAAACGTAAGCAGTTCAAGTCCAGTAAATAAAGTGAAATGGTACAAAGGTAAGCAGTAAACTGCCAGAGGTGGGGGGGAAAAAAAAAAAAAAAAAAAAAGTTCAGATTAACCAAAACTGAAAAATTATTTACATTTCAGAGTTATACATAAAGGCCTTTTTTTTTAGGGAAGAGGTAATGAGGTAACAACTCACAGTAATTCTGCAGCAATGTAAGTACAGTAAATTAAGCCTTGAAAGTTAATGCTAACATTCCTACAGGTGTCCCAACTTTTGTTGATTACTTACAAGCCCTCTGTCTTTATAAAAGCAGTGTTGGAACAGACTGTGTTACTACACCCTCTTAAGCAATATTTGGACAGTAAATATACTGCAAATAGTATATTGTTCACAAAATGGTGAAAAAAAAAGGCAATTAACGAAGGAGGACTGACAGACCATTATAACCCTTAAAAGCATAGGTTTTTCCTTTAGAGAAATTGCAAAGGAAGCCAAGGTGTCAGTGAGTAGTTTCCTGCAACATCAAAAGGCACTTGGAAACTGGAGGAAACTGACAGGAAGAGGTCTGGCAGACCCCAAGCCACAACAGAATCAGAGTCAACAATTTGTGTGACAGGCAGCTCTCAAGACGACAACTTCAACCACAGTTTATGAATGGAAGCAAGCAAAACTTAGTTTCAATTGTGAAGAGAAGACTTTGAGCTGCAGGTTTGACACATCGGCAGTAAAAAGCCATTGCTAAAATGGCAAAATAAGAAAAAGAAGGGCCATGAAGGACCGTCAATGGACTACTGAAAACTGGAAAAAGGTCTTATGGACTAATGAATAAAAATTTGAGATCTTCAGTTCATCACTCGGTTTTTGTACGGCATCGGATATGTAAAAGGATGGTTCCTTGGTGTGTAACATCAACTGTCCCACATGAGGAAGGAAATGTGATGGACTTGTTGGATTCAGAGTTGGCGACTGCGCCTTGAACAAAAACTAGTACCACTGCATTTTGCAGTTCCATGCGATACCCTCTGGTGTACACTAGTTAGTCAGGGGTTCATCCTACATAAAGTTAATGACCCAAAACATACCTCCAGGCTGCGCCAGAACTACCTTAGAAGAACAGAACAAGACGGTACATTTCAACAGTAGACTTAAACCCCATAGAGCTGGTTTGGGATGAATTGTACAGAGGGGTGAAAGCAAAGCAACCTACAAGTGCAACACGTTTACAAGAACTTCTGCAACAGCGTTGGGAAGAACTTTCTGAACAATATTTGATTTCCATTGTAGAAAGAATGCCATGAGTGTGTTCTGCAGTTATATCTGCAAAAGGTGGCTACTTTGAGTCAAAAATTTCTTTTGGATATCCAATTGTTTATTTGTTCTATGCTTTATTTTGTACATTGATAGATTAAACTGTTTAAATTTTAATAAAAACTGGAAAAATGGGGGTGTTTCAAAATTGACCAGTACAGTCCAAGGACCTACTGTTCACTACATAATACTTAATAGCGATAGCCATCTATGTTATAGATTAAAATAACAGTAAAAGCTACAGTTAATGTGTATTATCTCCTGCAAACATTATAGTATAACACTTTGTTGCACAGGCAGCTGCATCTCAGTCTGTATGATGTTTGCCTAATGTCCAAATCACCCCACATCCTGTTGGACAAAACAAAACCTGGACATTAAGTAATGCATAACTGTATTCCAAGTATGTTTAAAGCTCATATCCTTCAAATCGTATTTCTAGCCAACACTGGCCCCGTACTTACCGTTACAAAATCTTTTTCACAAACACAGCTACATGACTTCAGCAGTGACAGAATAACAAAGTCTGGCTTGTGTGTAATGGGTCCATCTCAAGTACATTACACAGAAATACAAGAGACATTCCAGACCTAACATCATTCAATATTAAAATTTTATTTTATAAGTTTTCTCTGATGAACTGCTAAAAGAAACTGGTGAACGGGCAAGGATTGTGTTCTCATGTATACAATTGACCAGTCGACAACATGAGAAAGATTTACATACATTTTGTGTAGGCGCATCTAAAACAAACACTCTGTGAACTGATTAAACGTACAACTATCAGTGAGAAACAAGGGCTATCAAGTGCCTGGGGAAAAAAGTAATGGAGCTGTATGATAATCATCTCTTAGGTCCAAACCAAAAACAGACCACCACACCACTAAGCAGCCAGGGTGAGGGGGCGGGAAGAGCCTTCGGAACAAAACAGCAAGAGAGATTATGACATTGTCAATCACTGGTTTAAACCAATGAAAACCCACAGGGAACTAAAAAAAATAACCAGCTTGTGCTTGACAACACATAAGAATCCTTGAAAGCTGTGGGTTGAGTTATCTCCCATTGAAGCTGCTAGAAGCACAGCGTCCAATGAGTACAGCTCACATATTCTGGCTAGAACCGTGCCTGGACGGACCAAACAAGGAGCTGACAATGGTTACAAACGAACCCAAGTCACTTCAGAACACTGGTGGGGGAGGGGCAATGACTGTGTTCTGCAGAAATTGTAGGGCAAAGGCAGCAACATAATTTCTCATCAAATAATTTTAAACATTCTTCGTAACACCTAAAGCTATCTCAGAAACAAAATGACAAAACCCCTTCACGACATCCTCTGTCGACAGCATTTTTTAAAATCACTAGTGGTAAAGATTTTTTTCTCTTCAATCTTTTGTAAAAGACCATAATCATCACCGGCCCTTCATATTAACTTTGTAAATCACAAGACTCTCCAAAACAGATATTTCAGCAAAATATGTCAATTAAAACATATATACGAAGAATGTCACAGGGTATTTAACTTCTCTGGCAGTGAGAGACTATAACGAACTCTCTGCATGTCAGAGGATTCATCATGAACTGAGGAACGTTATTGCCAAAATAAAAGTTAAGTAGGTATGGACAGCCAAAACCTGTATGTCCTCATTGGAAACTAATGAACATTTGAAAATGACACTTCTCTTACAATTTATGATGTACATGACAATTTCCCCCACGCTCCAAACTGGAAAAACCTGAGGTTTTGAATAAAGATGCAAACCTATGGCCAAAATCTAAAAAAAAAAAAGTTTACAAACTCACTTGCTTAGAAACGTCTAAGGACTCGATGCAACAAGTAAAATTACTTAAAACATTCATTTTCCAAAATGAAGTAAATTTCAGTTAGTCACAGATATTCTGCTTTAAAAAAAGCAATACAGTACAACTGTTTGTCAAAATTAGGCAGGCTATATTTGAAGTGATCATAGCACAGTGAGTCAGACTTTTTGGTACATTTACTTACACACTGGATTTGTCTCGCCTTACTTGTGTACGTTCAGAGCAATTCCATTTCCACAGAACTCGTTAAAATAACGGACAGCTCTGAAGAGCACTGCATTTGTTGGGTGCTTTATTTTTTCTTTTCACCCTTAACTTTCAATACATCTCTCTAGTTAAGTTTGACCAACAATTTACCTAAATATTTTAAAAGTACAAAATTAAAATCCGCAGGAGAGATTCAACAAAGAAAGAAAGATATTGTAGATTTCTGGGAGACTCGACGCACAGAAGCATGAATGAAAAGGGCGCTTGGAGTAACTCTATCTGAAGCAAAAGTCCACCTCTCTTTCATTAACAAACCATTAAAAGGACTTGTGTTTGTGAAGCAACCCATTAATGCCCAGTTCGGAGCCGCCTGTCATCTCCAATTAGAATGCGAGGACCTTTGCGTCATGCACGATTCTACACAATGTTGTCGGCACACAAGGTAGAGCAGCGAAACATCTGCAGGAGGTACATTTGCTTTGGTACAGTTTGGACAGATTGATCCCAGGCAATACGTCACTAACGAAGAGCGTTGGACCAAATTTATACATACACAAAGTTCAGGTCAAGAAACGCTGTATGTAACGAAGTAAAGGAGTGCGCTTAGGTTGCATTTTAATGCTGTTGGGGTTACCCCTAGAGAACGTTAGAACTTCTGCGACACAACGCCAAACACCCTAAAATAAAGCTAACAATTACTTGTAGCAAATTCTCACATTTTGTTTAAAAAAAAAAAAAAAAAAAAAAATCCATAAAAAAAAAAAAATACAGCGACCAAATAAACATTAAGGCGACTACTTGATTACAGCAGTTTATATGTTATGATTCCGTCAATAAAATTGCAAATATAAGTTCCACCAGTAGAGTCAAAACTCCATTGCACACAATGCAAAATAACGCCATTGGTATGCCGACGCTCAGCATCCCGTTCCAAATTTTGTTGTGATTTAGCATTTTTCTTTTCATATGGATTGTTTTTTTTCCTTTTGTTTTTCACATCTATATGACCGTGTCAAAAAACAAAAACTCCAGAGACATTACAAAAGATACAAATGCGTGAACTTTTTCCAACAAAACTGAATCGTGCATAATCAGCTCAATTTCCCTCACTTTTAATTCCAGAAGAAAGTGTTCCTTTTCAGTTAGCCATCATAGTGATAACAGAATCACAAAAAAAAAAAAAGTACCACTTAAAGAACTGAGTAAATCATCTGAAAATATAAACTTGAATAACTCAGGAAAAAAAAGAACAGTTGAAAGGAAGCATGTAAGAAATTTCCCGGAAACCAATCGTGGTGGTAAAGAGGAGCTTAGCTTCCCTGTGGTATAGACATGCAGATTGCAAAAATCGTCAGTTCATCACTTCGCATCCAGAATTACATAAATTCTCATAATGCAATTCAATTTGATTTATTCTACTTCAACACTTGCCTCTGAAAAACGTAAATTTGAGTTTTTACATGAACGGCGCCATCAATATGGGGCATATATCTGAAAGTAGCAAATAGGAGCAAAAGTGTTCACACTTTCATAATGTCTAGTCACAGAAGAGGCTAAACATAAAAGATGTACAACATTTCCCATTAAATACTTAATGACACGTTCCTATAGAACTTCATATTAAAACTACAGCATTATGGGAACTAGTGCAATCTGGAAAGGCCTGGTCTCTTTGACAAGGCAGGCACACAGTTAAATACAGAAGTAACAATATAGACTGAGGAGCAATGGCACTGTATTAAGGCCATTTTAAATTACTGGAAAAAAAAAATATATATATATCAATGCAAAATAAAGCTTGCGGACCAAAACTTAAAAAAAAAAAAAAAAAAAAAAAAAACTGTCAGCTAAAGTAACACATTTTTCGCCAGCTCTGAAGAGCAAACACGGCTGTACAGGAAACGCTCCTCACCATCCCTTAATGCTTTTGAGCACTTTAGAAGGGATGACATGAAATAAAATAAACGAGAGGAAGAGAAAGGGAGGGCAGCCCATGTCCACATCAAACTCCACTGTGGTTCATCTTCTATTAGAAGTCTCTTTAAAAAAAGAAAAAAGAAAAAAAAAAAAAAAAAACCAACACAGACCAATCAGGACTGTTTTAGGCGCTTCCTGGGCAGGCCAAAGGGCGGGCACTGAGCAGAGGCGAGAGCACGGAAGGCCTCGGCCACTAAGTGTGGGTGGGACTGGATCATTGACTTCCAGCCGGCGGTTTCCATTATGTCTGTTGCCTGACTGCAAACAAACAGGAAGGGAAAAAAACAACAGCACAAAACAAAAAAATGCATTAACACATCCACTCTATTTGCATTTATAAACAATTAAGATTAACATGCCTGCGAGACAATAGAGAATAAGCCAAGGAAGCATGACAGCATGATAACGCTGGTCATTTAAACTCCAGAAAATGTACTTAGCAATGAAAGTCATTATGAAGAGGGCACTACCACACAAAATTAAGTAGTTGACCAGCCACACTGAAATATGCCTCATGACTTCCATCTGCAGATAACTAGAGGTGTTATTCATCACAGGATTAAAAATACATATCTTGAAAAGATAAAATGAAGGCAACTCGGCAGTCGAAACAAACCTCTCGAAGCATATTTGAGTATCGTTTCATTAATGACATCGATATGGAGATATAGACTTTACCCATCAAACAACAAAGGTAAACCATCCATTTTGTGACTCAAATGCATTTAAATGCACCTTGGAAGACAAGATAAGTTTATTATTAATGGTACACCGCAGGTATCGGCTAATTGCATACTTGCTATTCCAGTTTTTTCCATCTTTGCAGCCCAGCTGTCGTAGAACGCTGCACCTGTGAATGGAGGCACAACAAGAAATTGCATTTGAAACCATAAAAGGAGGGGAGGACAGCGGGGGGGGAATTTGTCATTGGAAAGTCATTAGCGGCACTTGCCTGTTGATAAAATCTATGGCTTGTGCTTTGAGCTGCTCGGCGCTGTGCAAGTCTGCGAGGATGAGGATGTCGGCAACGTTCTCCACCGACAGGCTGCTGCAAAGAGCTTCCTCACACATGACCTTTAAGCGCTCCAAAGCGTACTGGGGCCAAGTGAGAGAGAGGGGGGGTATCAGACCGGGTGCACCTCTAGGTTATACACACAATCCAAGAACCACGCACTCAATGGCAACACGCATTTTAATTCATGCACTGTGGGTTTCCAAGACCTGTCCCATAAGTAAACGAGGGGCTCAGAATTAGCCTAACGTCCAGAAAACATTCTTCACCTTTTCTGGTACACAAATTGAAAGGGGAGGGGGGAAAAAAGAAACACGGCAGTAAGAAGTTTCAAATCAGATGTGAAATAAAACTGCTTGGTTTCACATCCGAGAACACTTTCAGATCTCTTGTAAGATGTGAGCCGGCTTCTTGAAGTCCTACCATGCCCTGCACCTCTTACCTTGTCTGCGGCAGCTAACAAGTTATCTGCCATCTTCTCTAGATTTGGTGCTTTTCCTGTGTAAATGAAGCCCATCATCTCTTTGAAGACATCAGGGTCAACGTCGCTTATGTCAACGCGATTCTGGGAGGACACAGCACAGGTGTTCATTGGGGGGTTTACTCTGTGAAGCTTCATAATCAGGCAATAATAAAAGTTTTAAGGGTAGATAAAGCAGAAATTCTACCTTTTTACTCTCTTCCATCTCATGTTCAAACATGGCATTAAAGACTGGTGATCTTGCTGTAAATCAATTAACATAAAACATATTTCAAAACCATACAACGGAACTCTTCACATCTAAAAAAACATCAAATCTACCAAATTGCTATGCACAGCAGCTGAATATGTACTGTATTTGAACAAAAAAAGGCCTCAAAAAGTACTCAGTTTCTGTGCATTTCATAAAGTTCCTCTTTTCTGTCAAGTGCCTGAATAGCACTTCGGTATATCTCACAATTATGCTAAATGTAATAACTACTCATCAAAATGGAGCTATAAATAGCTGAGAGAACGATGCAAGGATGGTGCTGATGGCTCTAGACCACTCCCCCCCATCTCGCCCGAGTGTCCGTGTGACAGGCTGCTGGGTGACAGGTTCTCCGCATCAGATGATTTAATTACACAGCTGTGCTGAGAAGGGCGAGGAGAGCATGCACGGTAACCGCCACCCACCTCCTCTGTCAGGGGCAGGAGGGGGCGGCATTGGGAAAGGAAAGAGAACTCCCAGCAAAGTGGGGAGGGGTGCCCTACCTGCCAGTATGGACTTGTGTGCTTTGAACTCCTGCCCCCCCACATAGAGGCTGCAGTCAGTGAAGCGGGAACACTCCCAGAGGTTCCCCAGGTCGTCTGAAAGCTGGCATTCTGGAACCTTCAGCATGTTCATGTTCGACTGGCCAGAAATGTTCACCGAGTCCTGCACCACACTCACCTAGGAAGGAAAAAAAAAAAAATAAAAAAAAAATACACACATAACCTAATACTGTGTGTGTCTGTGTCTATATATGAGGCCATTATAGAATGACATTCCAATCATTGATTCGTCTTGTGTGAATCCTCTCATGGTAATATGATGAAATACAGGGCACGTCCCCCCAGGAGCATTTATGACAAGGTTTAGCAGCACATCCTTCTCCTAGGGGGCGGGGGGTGAGGAGTACAAATTTTTCACTTAGGATTCTGATGTCACAATATATTATTTTGATGAGATTTTTTATCCTGCAAAAAGAACATGAAAAGGTATATGCTTTGAATCCACAACAGATAAGCAATTCACTAATATCTGCTCATACCCTGGCTAGACAACACTAGTGAACCCAGACAAGGCATGGCAAGCACAGCAGTTAGCATGATGGTAGCCTGCACACCAACTCTACATTCATTTCTCCAGGAATCATCCATCCATCCATCCATCCATTATCTTAACCGCTTATTCCTGGTGAGGCTCACGGGGAAGCCTGGAGCCCATCCCAGAGCACATAGAGCGCAGGGCAGGGGACACCCAGGGCAGGGCGCCAACCCATCACAGGGCACGCACACACACACACAGGCCCGGAGGTGCGCGGCGACAGTGCTAACCACCATGCCACCGTTCTCCAGGACTCATTCATCACATATTAACCAAAGCACATGGTACCTTAAAATACTGCCAAAAGCCTACATACAAGGAGAACTTCAGCAGAAACATGCACGGTATATTGACCCTGTGGCCGACCGTAGGAACTCTGCTTTTATTTCCTATAGAACCACACAAGGTTGTTGACTCTGACCAGCTGCAAGTGCCTCGTTCACAGCAAGGAGGACACGTGACAATACGAGGCTACACACGCAACACGAGTGTTTGATGGCAGCAAAGTGTCACCATCGCAACAAAACAAAAATGTGAGCGAGCACCGAAGCGAGCTGAACGTCAAACGCTTCAAACAACACTGCGACATCGCCTGACAATGCGAACGTCAGAAGACACGAAAAACCTTCGATAGATTCACGGGAGATGTTTCTATGTCACCACGTGCGCGTACGTAACGCTACACGTCAGAAAACACTAATTACTATCAGCTACAGTATGCTTATAGAATCAGCCTCCTTTGCAAAACCAAAAGATACCGAAATGATTTTCAAATTCCACAACACAGCCAGTTCTAGTCAAAATTAATTAAGTTCCTTGGGAAATCTTTAATTAATGAGAAAGATATTCCATCTTCAATTTGTAGCTAATCGGCTTTAAGAAATTGCCAATTTCCCGGCAAATGTTAATAAACCGTCTAACAAACCTTGTCAGGCATACTTGGAGCACTCATCGTTTTGTTTCATACTCGGATAATTATGTTTATTTCAAATTCAGGAGTGACAGATTTAACCTGTCCTCTCGGGGTGACGGCAAAACTCACTTTTTCACCCAAAACACTCACGGAAGCTTTTAAAAATTATTTTAACAGCTTCAATTAATGCCACATAATGAATTTTTAATCTTACAAGAGTTGTGCACATTTAGTAGTAAATGCTTTAATCTACATAGCATTATGATGAGCTAAAAACACAATTTTACCAGGTCATGGACAAATGTGTTTTGACAGCCATGAACCGTTTAAAACTTACAGCTGCGGAGTACAGACCCATTCACCCGTACTGTTCAACGTCTGTGCAGATGAATTGATTTTTTTCCGTCGCCAAGGGCAGAGCTAGTAGCATAAACACCATTCAGGCTACCTTTTCACTGCAGCTCTCAGTCTCATCAGACAAGGCAAGCTGCTTCTTTAATTTATGGGTTGATTTTCTCACGCATCTCAAGTCAACACTACATTTTAATATCCACCTACGTGGAATGAATCATGTCCTCTATGTGTTTAAGCTTAATACAGGAACAAGAGCGTGTTACTGTGCTTACCCCATTGACTCTTAATAAAACGCAAGAACGTAACAAGCATCGCTAAAAATACATAGGAATTACCTCACAGAAGAGTGTCAGCTTGTCATCCGGCAGAAGTCCATTCGCTTCATCAAGCAAAAAATCTCTCCTAATAAACTTTTTGAAGCCCCAATCCTTCCCCTGGACGAATCGATATGCTCTTTGGCTTTCTACAAGGAAAAGAACACAAATCCATACGTGTTTGCATTGGACTGCCGTGCTCCTGCTAAAGCCATTTTTACAGTCTACGTGCATTTCACTGGTCAACAAAGGCAAAGCGTTTATTTAGGCTTTACAAAACACACGTGTACACAAAGCCAAACACTGACATTTCAACAGTGACGCCTTTTACCGCGGGCTGTCAGAAAGCAGCCGTTCCACTTTTTCTTACCCATTGCTTTAGTTTCTTCTCTTTTTGCGTTCAGTAAAGAGAATTTAAACTTTGCTCTAACTTCACTTTTCGGACAACTAACGAGCAACAAGTACAGCGACAGATAATCCTTGCTTTCATCGTCGAGTCCTTTCGGGTTAACTCGTAGGCACCTAGCCAAAGACACACGTGGGGGGGGGACAAACAGAATCAAATCAAAGGATCAAATGTCAAAAAGAAATGTGTTTGCTTTATAATGGCTAAACAGAGCACTCACCCATCGTCAAATAAGAACAAAGTAGTAAGATTACATGTATTAACCTATAGGCATCTGTAACCAGGTGAAGGATCTTCATATCCACAGCCATCTCAAAGACCTGCAAGAAGAGCACCTCACCACTTCATCTTGTCGTTGGGACCCGATGAGAAGGTTGAGCTCTTCAGCACCTCTCCCATCTCCTCCCGGCAAAAGCTGAAGTTGTTTATGGTCCACATGTAGCTAAACTTCACTACTTTAACCTGGGGGAAGTGGGAGATCACAGATGTCCCCGTTACGCAACGTCAGTCGTAATAATCCAGCGCTTTCACTTTTAGAAGGAACTACCAACTTCACCATAAACTTACAGAATGTATACTCTGCAGCCAAAGTCATAAAGCAGACACAGCCATCACTGGCACGTTTTAACATACTTCAAAACAAGGTTTTTTAGAAACAAACCCCCAGAACTTGTGCAGTCATGCAAAACAAAGCAAAGAGACAGTAATAAGAGGTGATGAATTACCAGTAACCGTATCTTTAGCTTATTAAGTTAATTTTCCTTTTGCGGTTCTTTTACTGCCAGCGACCCCTGATTTCTCTAGACCTCCTGTCCAAAAATGATGAGGCTATTGATGCCAGCAGTCAATAAATGGAAGTCAATTAGTCCTATTAGTTTTTACTTGACAGGCTGATATTGACATCCAACTTGAATCACGACACAATTCTCTTAATGTGTAATACGTAGAATTTCAATTATCAACTTAATCAACATTTGACCCTGCAAAGTTAAACAAAGGACTGCATCACAACATAAATTGCAATTTATCATCACTTCAAGTCTACAAAAGCAAGTATCTTTATTGACAGCAGGTACATGATCCAATCATGCTTCTAAATGGAGAGAAACTTGCCCACAAAATGCTGTAGATGGTAAGGAAAGTTCCCCTTCACTGACTGAAGAACGAAGCGTACAGAAACACAAGTATACAGAGAGTGAGCAATGCCCATAATTTCTACATTTCATGTCAGCAGTAGGTTCTGACAACCTCACCATCATGCCGACTGCCACGTTTCCCCTCTTATGGAACGAAGGGTTGAAGGAACGATATAAGCAAAAAGAATTGGACACTGAAGTGCTGACGAATCCATGCCTGTAGTCACGGTACAGCACAAGGTAAAGCACAACTTGCAGCAAATTATACTCCTCTAAGGCGACATCTACAAATGAACCAACTGTGCAACTGAAGAGCTTCTGAAACATCACTGAGTTTTGTCAAAGGAATGACAGTAACATTTTCTCTACACAATTTCACTTTTCGGGTGTGTCTACTTTATTGTTAGGCCTGCATTTAGCACGACTCGTGCACATCTCGGTAAAACACTTCACAAGAAACCACACCCGGGAGCACATACATACAGCAGATAGCTGGAGAAAGCGTGGAACAGCATACAAGTGTCATGTCATGTATTTTCTCACGCTTCAGCTACGGGCCCTCGTTACTCTTGCAAGCCCACAAGGTGAATACAAGTGTGTACACTTGCCAACATAAGAAAAAAAAAAAAAAAGACTTAAGTGTTATCCTGGAAAAATAAAAGGATTAACAAAGAAACAAGAGCACCATACTTTTTCACCTTTTGACATATTCAAATATTCTTCCTCTAAGGTTCACTAGGAATCAAGCACATGCAAGGGAGTGGCTTTGGGTGATCAGGCACTCCACTCCTAGCAGATAAAAGCATCCCTCAATCCAAAGTAACAATCATATATTAGCCAATAAAAATGCAGCTCTCTTCCTAAAGCACCCACCCCTGAAGCTGTCTCAGCACCACACACATCTGCTGGGAATACAGAGCCTATCTGCATGTCAGCAAAATACTTCCCTCAGTGCTTACATTTCACACAAGTGTCTACTGCAGGTAAAGTCAGGACACATGAAGAGGTCACAATCCCTTATACTTAAGTAACACTTTAACTGAATCAACAGAACATAACACAATGATGGCTAACGGTAGAATAAACACTTCTCACATTATTATTGCATGTTAAATGACTGCAGTTTATTCCTGGCTGCTGCTTTTCATTAATTACCACCATTTCACTTAGTTGCTTAAATGGAGAAGTTCAAGTTCCTTTCAATAGTACAATGCCAGTGCATGGAGTTACTGTCCTTAGTAACAAGGACACATCCTGCACAATCATGAGAAAGCACAGTATTAGTACAGAACAAAGATGGTTACCTGTGTGTAACACCAACTTTCAGCCACAGGCCCACAGGACATCTCCCCCGGAGGAGGGGGGGTGGAGACACGTGACATCACCAGCTGAACCTGTGACCCCCCCCACGTTAGACTTCACTACTGGACCTGCTGTGAGGAGAGGGCCCACATACAGTCAATAAACATCCTCTACAAACCTGAAAGTTGCCACACTTGTGTCAGCCTTCCACATCCAGTAAAAAAAATAATAACATCCCATTAATTCTGACACAAGCCACTAAATTAGCCTTGAAGTGGTAACGAGGAGCAATGAAGTGTAATAGCACATCCTCAATCTCCCTGGTAGATTAATTTTTTTTTTTATAAAACATCACATTATTTATTAAATACATGTCAAATGTGCTATATATTTTTTTTTCTCGGTAAAAGTAGCCTTTCAAAAAGGGAAATGTTAAAACGTACTTCAAGTTTCGCCTTTCCTCGTTGCTTAATTAGTTTCCTGCATGTGCCATAGCCCTCCTAAGCATGCCCACACTTGCCTCTGACATGTTACACTGGGGCTGACGTTACCTAGCTGCATACTATACAACAATTATCATGCTTTAATCTCTTCGGTCACATTACAGCTTTCTCTAAGAAGCTTTGTTTTCCTTCACCATTTCCTGCAAGTAATGTATATGGTGTGTGCTACTTGGCAGCTACAGGTGACTCGACGTGTGTGTGTTTGTCCTGTAGAAGAGCTACTATGCAATTCTGGCAATTTCATTTTTTTTTATGATTACAAACAACAACTACATCTTCACCCAAACGTGTGGCGGCATCGCATGTTTGAGTGAAGCGTACATACGCCTGGTACTTGATCAGAAAAGTAATCAATGTAAAAAGGCAAGAAAGTTTAACAGCTTGGAAATAACAGCATGAAGCAGCACAAGGTTAAACACAATAAGAGGGGAAAAAGGACATTTTTCAAGGTATTTCTGGAGCACTTTAACATATAGCCATGTAGAAAAAACATCACAGGACAATTTCTTAGATCTTGATAGATGTAGTTAGCAGCATCTGTCCATTTAGATGTGACACACTGAATCTAGGATCAAAGCAAAACTACTTGGAATTAGATTGTCAAGCATGGGTCAGATTGGTTATGCTATGTTAAATCTGTCAAAACATTCCTACAAAAATGAAGCAAGTCTAAAACTATTCCAAAAACTTGTATTAATATTACTTCATACAATTAATTTTATATATTACTGATTTATTCAAATTTGAGAAAAATCTTACTTCAAATGTACATCATGATCCATGTGTAACCTTCATGACAAGTTTGACTCTGAACTTTCACAATATTTTTAATTAAAATTGAACAGGCTAATACATGGAAGGTTTCTGTTAACACTTTTTAAAATGTACCAACCACATGCTTCACAGTACTTACCAGACACTCTGTAGAAGGCATATATATCATACTATTATTGAAGACATCCCCACATTAACTTCACATGAAGCTGGAGAAGACGTGACAGGAAGACTGCGTTGACGGAGCAGTTTTCTGACTAGGTAATAACTGCATGCCTGTTGATCTTTCCAGCAGAACCCATAATCTTGGAGACAAAGTTAAGCAACAACACAAACATTAGAAAGACACTGGGCAGAATAACTGTAAAGACAGAAACTGTCAAACACAAAAAAAGTCAATTCCATTACCTAGCCAAAACAGTTGACGGCTACAAATTACCAGTGCCATGTTACATACTATAATGCAAACCTACCCAGAAGGGAGGATGGAGTTGATGGCTTTTAACATGCTTTATTTAAAAAATAAAAAAATAAAAAAAAACACTAGTTTTGCAATATTTTTTGAAAACAATTGAAGCCTACTTAGTCAAAGGCGATAGATATAACACAGGAAGCCTAACAGATAAGTAAAGTTAGCACAGGCAGCTAAAAGTATCACAAGGTCTGTGTCCAGCACACATGCACAACATAAAGTCAGCATGGACATACATGCTGATGGTGCACACTAGTTAAAGTCTCACTTTCAACTGAGAGGATGAAGCAAGAGTACATAAAGGGTGCTTTCCTGTTAGCTTGCAGATTGCTGGCATAATAAGCAGTTTCATGGCTGGCGCAACAGTTATAAAAAAAAAAAAAACTATTTGAAGAGAAGACTGGTGTGTCAGTATCTCACATCACGTACTCATTGTTCTGGGTTAGTTCACAATTTCCAGAATTATCTTGTTAACATCTAATATGGACAGGAAACGTAAAACACAGCTTCAAAATGAAAAGGAATTCTATTTCTGGGCAAACAGACCCCCCCCCCCCCCCAAAAAAAAAATTCCCAGGAAAGGCTTTCAACGAAAATAAGATGTCCAATCTATCATCTATGTATATTTGGACTCGATGCAAATGGTCATCGGTTTTAAAGTACACTATTACAAGTCACCCATTAGCACACCAAAGTGTTCAATCTGCCAAATGTTTAGCAACAAACTCACCATTTCCTACAGAAAAAAAGGTTTCTAAATTCATTCACACTTCACATAGTTCGGAAAACATGCAATCTGCATTTGTTTTAATCAACGAAGTTCTGTACACAAAACATCCGAACTCGGAGTAAGTTAAAAAAAAAAAAACATTTTAGATAAGTCCCCATGCAAAAATATTAGCAGTAATGTGATAGAAGACCCATGACTCAGAAAACCTACGACAACAACAAAAGATTGGTCACAATCAGCATCACATGCAAGCATGTCAACACACGTCCGTTTGACGTTTTCAACTGTACATTGCTTTTAATGCCTTACACGTATAAAATCAAACCTGGTACCTAAGTTAATATACTTGTCCTCATACAAATGCAATGACACGGTCTGATTCTTGTTTAGTAAACAGGGTGATTGCAATGTCAATTGTGACCCCCCCCCCCCACCAACTTTTAAGGGCCTGGTGACCAAGCTCCGAGTACACATGCAAAGCTGTCATTTGGGTTTGCAGCGATATGCTCGTGATCAGAGAGCACAAAAAGTTTCCACATGTTCTGCTATCTATCAGCATGCCAGCTTCTATTGTACCGGGACAGCAGACTGGCTGCAAATACTTCCAAACCACAATTTTTTGCTTTCATTATCACCGTAAACGGACACTTGGAGCACCGATCATATTATACACATTACATTCATTAGTTTGGCAGACACACACATATATATATATATATATATATATATATATAGAAGCTTACATACAGACTTATATATATATATATATATATATATATAGATAGATAGATAGAGAGAGAGAGGCTGCTAGCTAATTAGCTCAGCAAACCCACATCATAATTGCTACCAGGCTATCGTTACCCAAACCATATTAACGTGCAGTTACCATCTCCTAACACAAGGCCTCGAGTAGTAGGTAGCTAGCAAACTAACCTAAATTATCAGAAGGGGAAAAACAACGGGGGGGCAGAGGAGGGAATCTCTCTCTCTCACACACATACACATACACACACACACACACACACACACACACTTTAGCTAGCCAGCTTGGCCTAATTCTCCCTGGTACAACACAAGCACCATCTGAAACAAAGGCCCACCTACATTCCTAATCCGGGTGCCTCATACTATATCTCATCGCTTAAAAACCTATATATACTACGAATAACTAAAAAAATACATTAGTGGCCCTATCAAAAATATTACTTTAGGTGTCATATTAATTAATCACAACAGTGGAAAATAAATAAAAACATTTACCAACCTTTCCTTTACTCTTCGAGCAGGAACAGAGCCCTATACATCTGATCTGTTTCTCCCCCTTTATTTGTGCGCTACCTCAACACCATAAAATACAACTTTTCAGCCTGCTTTAGAAAACAGTCTTATTTTTGTGTCTGTTAAAACTGCTTTGTACCAATAGCGGCGGCCGCAGCTTCGCTAATCTTTCCAGAGAGCGGCGCATGCGCAGTTGACGCCGAGCTCATGCCGAAACTTCCTGCTTTTTCACACCGGCTTCATAGTTTCACTTCGCCGCACTTACTCTCGTTACATCAACAGCTCAACGCAGCGGGGTATCTTAGCGCTGCAAAATGAATTAAAACATCTCCGGTGTATTATTACTAGATTAAAATATATATTTTTAAATGAGAAATCCCTTTGTTACCAGCTTTTTTATAGTAACGTACAAAATAAATGTTTGTTTTACTTTTATCTTACTCCAGGCCTTTGTATGTTTTCAGCAACAGTATGAGAAAATATTTTAACAATTCAAAAACTTGAATGTCCATAGAAACATGTTAAAAATTTGATGTTCATAGACATGTTTTGTTTTTTACAGCGCCATTTAGGGTTTTTTGGCATACAAAGTAGACCGTTTGAGATTCATAAGGACAACAGAACTTATTTTGAATGTCTGCAAGGGAAGTACCCACAGCTGATGGCTGGCAGTACAGGTTTCCATTCATAACTCATGTTGTGACATGATGCGGAATAACTTCTCATCTATACATGAAGCATTGAATGTCAGTGTAAGATTTTTTTGTGACCAATGTGAACAACAAGATATGTGCCATATCTTCTAGTTTGCTCATTTTGAATATGTGTTACACCTTCCATTGTCAAATTAATAGATTATTAGAAGTAATAACACATTTATGATAAAGGTTAATGATAAAAGTTTATGGACTATTTGTATTTACAGTTCTTTAAGAATATCCAGGCTCTTTGCAGGCTATGAACAAAGTGCTCTAAAGTATATATATATATATATATATATATAGTCATAGATTTCATAGATTTGGAGATTTCCGGGAGGCTGGGGGGGACATGCTCCCCCCATTATTTGGTGGCTGGTTACTCAAATCAGATGCCTTAGATAGTGCTCAACCCAATGCCCCCCCAAAGTTTAAATGAACCACTACTGTATATACTGTATATAGCCTTTAAGTCATCTTATCCAAGGGTGTCAATTCATATGACGTGTCTATATATATATATATATTGATATAAGCAAAAGACTAATAACTGTTGATGACAAAATAATTAGATATCATTCTATGAACAATTTGTATACATTATCAAATACATTGTTAATACATTGTTAATTAAGGACATGTGTAATGATGTCTTTCAAATAGAAATGGATTATTAAAACCTGATATCCAGTATGATGTACAGTGTTGGGGGGGGGCTTTCCAGGGGCATGACTACAAGAATATATAAAATGCTGAAATATAATGAAAAGATAAAATACTATAATTTAACTTTTGACAATAAAAATGTAGAGACAACACCCAACCATTCATGATTATGAAACAACAATGTTCCACTAACAATGTCCCCCCCAGATTGGATTAATCCAATTGTGAGGAATAGTTGCGTTAAAAGAGACAGTAAATACTAACAATTAAATCTATTACAGACTTGTAGCATAGACTATTTGTAAAATAACTGCTGGATTTGACTTGTGTGGGTAGTGAGGTTGTATAAGGCAAGTTGTTGGGGGCCCAAAGTAATATTTTGTCAGGGAGCTCATAATTTCTGGTGATGCCCCATACAGTATGATGTATATATTTTTAAATACATAGCATTTCATTCAGATTTAGATAAGGTAAATAATCATGGTCATTCATATTGACATCCATCCATCCTTTCACTTAACCGCTTGTTCCAATTCAGGGTCGTGGTGGCAGCAGGAGGAGAAGAGATGCCCAGAAACCTCTGTCCCTAGCAACGTCTTCCAGCTCCTCCTGACATGTTAGAAAATATCATATATAATTTTCTATATTTTCACTTTCTACAAATATGTGTAGTGTTAGTGTGCTGCACTCTGAAAAGGTTTAAGTTTCCATGGCAACCTCCATGACATGGAATTATTTGTCCTACTTTGAGATTGCATATTAGGATTTGTTGTATAATCTTAACCATATTTATGCAAATATGAAAACTTGTCCATTAAGAGGTAAACAGTTAACATTTGTAACAATTTGTTAATTTACTATAAAATGTTTTTTGTGGGTATGTGTTTCAAATTACGTATAAAGACCATGCTGCCAACTTTTGACATACTAAAGTATGTAATTTTTTAAAAAGGAAATTTTTAGACTATAGAAAAAAGCCTAGAACCATGAGTTTACCATATGTTAACATTTTATTATGCTTAAAAATTAGAATATTCCTCAAAATGAATAAGGAAACGATCAGTAAAAAATGCAAGTATATAAACACTGGCTGCTATTGGACAGTAACCGGACGGTTGAAAGAGATTGCTTCTCTTTGAAGAAAAAAATAATGCCAGTGGTTGTAAAACTCATTTATCATTCCTGGAAGCCTGTAATTATAAAAATTTAATGCTAACAATGACTTTAATTAGTAGCAACGATTATTAATATTACAGTCTGACACATTTAAGACTTAAATGCCTGAGGGGGGCAGGGAGGGCATCAGGATAGAAGTGTAAAACACAATATGTGTATCTAAACTAACTAAGCACATTTTCCAGTTAACTGGGACCCAGCAGTTAACAATATCAACAAAGTTGCAATACAGTGTTATTAGACATTATGAACTGAATCAAATGGTTTTAAAGTTTCTTCTTTAATAATAAGTAAAAAAACTAACTGCTGGACATTGTAATATAAAAGTATCTGTAAAGGGAAATATTACATGTACTTGTTAAAGCAAAGAAAGAACACACTGCCTGTCTTGTAAGGAGTATTTGAAAGTAAAGGCATAACTGGTCTTCAGGTTAAAATCAAGTGACCTCACTAATCACAGTTTCCCAAGTGTACCTCTGACAAGTTGAAGTCAGTGACACTGGAGCCAAAGCAGAAAACTGTATATCTGGTTCTGATAACATGTGATATAAAAACTGGATGCTCATGGATGTAGATTTCTTTGAAAATGTACTTGTCAACAATGTTCAGAATCATTTTTATTGCCAAGTATGTTAAAACATACGAGGAATCTGATTCCAGTTCAGTCGTTCTCAGTATGCTTTTTAAGCATTTGAATAAGATAGAATAAAAAAATAAAAATAGAATAAAATAAAAATAATAGAGTAAAATCAAAAGACAAAACAACAATATATGTACAAAAACAATGATATGATATGTACAATAGTAATATTTACATCTTATTGCACTCTGATGTTTGGTGTATCCTGTTACACAAACAAACACAGTTCGACTGCTCATGAGGGTGATGGGGAACACATTGTCCTTCTGTCTTACTGTTTTGGCATACAGTGTCCTGTAGCACCGTACAGAGGGGAGAAGTTCAGACAGTTTGTGTCCAGGATGTGTAGCATCTGCAGAAATCTTCTAAGCCCTCCTCTAGACCTGTGTGGAGTACAGATCATCCATGGAGTAACCACCCACGGTGTAGTGACCAATCAGTACAATGTACATTGATTTATAGTTGGAATTTAATATCTTATTTCTTTGATCACTAGTGTACTGTAAACTGAGATTGCAATTATAACTGCACACACACACACACACACACACACACGTTTTCTTCTAAATGTTAAAGAAGGAAAATCTTCAGCATTCTTAACAACAATGGTTAGGTTTAAAATTGTAAAGCAATGCACATACTCTTCAAAATTAAAGCAAAAAAGTATTTTGACCCTTAACCCTTTCATGCATAGTGCTCACTGCAGTGGTTGGCTATTTAAAAGCTGTTTTTTGTATGAAATGCATGCAGTCCACCTGGGTGGACATGTGCATAACTCCTTGAAACTCTATGTAAAAAAAAATGAAGTTCACCTTCTTCTTTTCATGCTCAAAAAGTAATAAAAACACTGAGGAAAACAGTCCTGACTGTGGCTTTCATAATTCATTCAAGAAAGGGTTAAATCCATTTTGGTGGAACATATTCATGGATAATGTGATGACATAGGCCTGTGGTTACAAGACCATTCTTATTTTTGGACCAGTGTTTGGATCCCTGTTGTAGGTTAGGCTATAGATTACCATGAACCTAAATATTTTAACTTATAGACACATGTAAAGGGCGATTAACATAACTCTGTAATAAAAAAAGTATTATTTCATGGGTTAGCGAATATAGAAAAATAAAAACAAAACCAATATGAGTAATGGTAAATATGACTTTTTAATTTCAATTTGACCTTCTGGTTTCCAAATCCCATTATCACACGTTCTTGTACTGGCAAGATCAGTAACAATACTTGGCCTACAAATACTAAACCTCTGTCTGTTCAGAACTTCAAAGATAATGCCTTGATTTTGAATGGCAATCCACAGCAATGCAATAATACCATTAAATGTAATATTAAACGTACATTTCTTGAGTGTAAAATATTTGTTTGTGCCCAGTACAATCAATACATTTGTTTTTACTTTCATCAATATCCCATTATTTTAAAGGTTAAGACACTGGCTTTTGGGTAAGTTGAACTATAATCATGTAATTGTTAGTAGTAAAATATATACATATCTACACCTTATATTAAAAACTAGCTACACCAAAACATACTAATTGTTGGAGAATCTCTTAAAAATGAACAGTGAGCTGAAGATGTTCTCAATGAAGACAGTAATCTGGACAGATTTTATGGCACAAATGCCATTTTAGTGAAATGAAAAGAACGACCATTTTGAGACAGGAGGGGGGAGGTGGAGGGTGTCTGTTATCACAGACTTACAGTGTGTCATTACGCAGTATTGTTTCGGGACGACTCGCCCAAAGCTGCTTTATGCTCAGCAGTCGCTGGCAGCTGGGAGGGTGACAAGGACGGTAGCGAGAGAAAGGGCTGTTTCCTCCGCGAGAATTTCTCGTCTCCTCTCACGCTCTCCGTTAAACATGCGCTCCGAAAAAGGTGCGGCTTTTTCAATGTGGCGAGCACCTAAACCAGATGTTAAAGGTTTCAGTTTAAACAAATGTGTGTCATTGTGAGAAATATGCACGTCCCACTTCTCAGTTAATCCTTAAGAATAATGTAAATGGATGAAAGTTTGCATTTTTTTCCCCTGAACGTGACATGTTTGGAATGAGCGGATCAGTGTCCTGACAGCTCTCTCTGGGGTACAGTACGTATGAGCGACGCGCGCTGAGGCTGTTTCAGAGTCTGTGCTCAGTAATAGCATAAATAATGAGTGAAGTCAAGCCGAAGTGCTGTCTTTCCACCTCTCTGTGCCTTTTGCTTTTTAATCTCCTTGGAAATTTGTGTCTTGTGCTGTACAATGTTATAAAAAGAAAATGGCCTGAACATCTCATTCTTAGCCACCAATAATCCACCTTTTCAGGTCCCCCTGCTAAAACCACTTGAAATGGAAAATGAAGTACTTTAAAATTACAGACTGTGTAAATGCCAAAAGAAAGGTTATGCTTTACAAATAAATATGATCTTGTAACTATATCCTAGGCCTCTGTGGTATCTTAAGAAGCCAGAGGCTGTACAGCACACTGGGGCATGGGAATAGTCCATTGTCCCAAAAGTATTCTCTACAACAGCAAGAAAAGCCCTTCTCCTTGTTAGCACATGACCCTTTGTGAAATAGCGTTTATTGAGCCTTTTGTGTCTTCAAGGGCAATGAAGAATCTGGACTGGTGGTTGAACTATGTAAGGTTTTGCCATTCCAGAACTGCCCAGATGTTGCTTTGTAGACCCATGACACCCACTGGAGAATGAGCCTAACATGGTTTTCAGGTCCCCCAAAGACAAACTGATATTTATTGGAATGTCCTTCAGTAGTTTTTTAAAATCAATTTTATAGTTTAAAGAAAAAGGTTGTTGCCATTTTAGCCAATACATTGGTAGTAAAGCTCATTATAATCAACTTGTTTCCAGAACAGATTTGGAATTCTTACTGAAGTGCAGCTCTCCAGAGTTGCTGAACACCCATTACATAAAAGGCATGCCATTGATATTAATATATTATTTGATTACTGTATCATACATCAAAGTATTTGTGCATTCAGGTAATTCCATGTCGATGCTGAATTTCCATACTTAATTAACAAGTGATAACTAGCGTGAAGACACTGTCTTCAGAACTGTATTTTAGCATCTGCATTGCTGAAAAGAAGCTTTAACAAACTTAATTCTGCATAATATTTTCACAGCATATTTTATGAAATGCAGGTGTAAATAAGATGAATAGACTTGTTGGTTTTGTTATGCACAAACTGTTTAAATAAATAACAGGCATGGATAAATTTCTCCATATTCCACTTTAATGGTGCCTCTAATCTAGTGTCTAGCTTTTGGATAATTTCTAAAATTTTCATTTAATTTTCACGTGGCATAACCTTAGAAACCGAATCCCTGTTATATTTATACCAGCTTGCAGGTAATGTCCAATGTACCAAGCTTATTCAGTGTCACAAAAAAATTTCTGTTCAAGTGGAGGTCATTGATTGAAGGGGGATTGAAATTACAAGACAAACAAGGATGGATGTCATTACTTGTCTTTTTACATTTAGGAAAAAAAGCATTTTTTAACTTTGCACACTTTCTGCTTTTGTGGAATATGACAGCTGTGATTATGTAGCGTGAAATATAAGTGCAGATGCTCTATTACAGAGATGTCCGCTGACAATTACTTTCATTTTTCATAGCTCATTTCCTATAGATCGAGAAGAGAAAAAGGCAAAGAGGCTTCCAGTTACAGACGCTTCACAAGGAAATTAGGCACTAATTTCACCAGGAAGCACAAATTTTTATTCAGTTTAATTTTCAAATGAAGTGTGGGATGACTTTATTCCTCCTCAGGAGAGTAAAAGCGTAGAGCTGCCAGATGTTTCCTGGTGAATTATAATCACACCAAACCCACTTAGTGCACTCCTGTTGGGATAACTGGGCAATAAACCGCTCAGAAGACAAAGCTCACTGGTTCTTTACTACTTCACAGTAGCTCTTACTGGGGGCTGGGTTTTTAAAAAGTGTAAATTTAAATTAGCAGCAATACAGTTTAGTTTAAATACTGGGCTAAGTCTGTGCATTATCTTTCATTATGCTATACAGGTAGATGTTTTTATTATCCATGTAGAACTCTTATTTCATTAAATACATTATCCGTAAAAAAAAAATATATTATATTAATTAATAATTAATATGTTTCATTGGATAAATTGTAAAACAAAAAAAGCTAAATTTTGTGAAGATTTTCCATTATACAGTTTTACTTAAAAGGTACACTACCTTTAACAATTAAATAGTGACCCCCCCCCCCCCACCACACACATGCACCACACACAGACACACACATACAGACTTGTCAGAAGAAAGGCGGCAGTGATATGAAGGGGAGATGAATAAAAGGCAGCGAGTCTGGGATATGTCGGGCATATGTTTCATTTCTTGGGCAGGAAGTTAAAGATAAGGTGTCTTCCCCCCCCCAGGACAGACTTGCCTCCCTGCTTCTCATGGGACTGGCCTCAGTCTGACAGGTCCCATAAACCCCCTCCCTTTTAATCTCTCTTCCTGACAGCAGGATTTCAGGGCTTCCTTTTATTTATGTCTAAATTTGTTCTTTCAAAGGGCAATTAAAAAAAGACACATCGATACCAATAAGATGTTAAATTTTAAGCTTCGTAAGAACCAGCTATATAAATAGGATCATATTTATGATGAAAGGTGTCATGCATTTTTTCCTTTGTGTAATTATAACACATACTGTTTGTTCTTAGATTTGATAATATGCAAATCACATATAAGGTGATGGTAAGCATGATACCAAGTTGATAGAAAGTAACTGTCACTGTATAACGCTTGTGTGTTCAAGTCACATATGTTTTTGCATAATTTTTAACAGTGTTTTTATAGCAATGTGAGATTACATACAATACTTAAAAATTACCTAGGAAACATTTTTATCACAATTTGACAGCACAATGTGTTAGGCAACATTTGTTTTAAGTCATTTTGAAATCATTGGAAATCAAATTGTGTTTACAGCGACTGAACCAACCAAGTTTGACCTTTAAGTGGTTTTAAGCACTTAATGTTCTAAGACTTAGACTTTTCAATAGCTTCCATTGTTTGGAACAAACACACTATACTAAATCACCAATATAAAATGCTGTTTTCTGCTGTTTAAGGGAGAGAGAAATACGTGTTTTCCATTTTTTTTGCCTAATGCATAGCGATATTTTTGTGAGTAGGTCACTGTTTTAGATACAGTAATGGCAGGTTGTTGTGTGAGCCAATTGCTGATTCCCTCAGATAAGAAGCGTGTCTGTCTGGAAGACTGGAAACAGAAGCAGTCTGGCCCAGCCATCCGACAGGAGATTGGGAAGGTCACTCCCTGAACTGAGAGGTCAGACACATGCCGGGATGTCTGTGCTTTCTACCGCATAAAATTGCTATGCAAAACGCCAAGTGAGAGGATTTGTGGTACAACTGGAAGAAGCTACACTGTAGCCAGAGTTGATACAACACCTTCTAATGCAGCTAATACAGTGTGTCTATACTCTGAAACTGTAAAACCAATAGTGTAATTAATAGGGGGAGGCTGATAATCAACAAAATGTCACATTGTTATGACTTATATGTGTGAGCATTTTAGTAAAATGTTCATTACATAGTGTCGATATGAGCACATTAGTACAGATACAACTGCATGTAATACAAATGATCTGTGCCTGATGTCTGTAGTCTATTATTTAATATGATCTAACATGATGTATGTAGTCTTTCCTTTAGCTATTATAACTTAGTAAATTATTTAAATATTTGAAAAAACAAAAAGACTGAACAAACATTTTAACTTTTGTTAGAAACAAAATACATTCTCAATTGCAATAATGTAAATAAAGCAATTAGTATATTAAACTAAGGCAGTTCTGAATTCTAAGGCTAGTTCTGCTGCAATATCTAACTTGGAAACAAGCACTAAAAATAGTCATTCTTCATATAAAATAGATCCAAGTTTATTTCAAAGTCAGTCATCATATTCAACAGTTCATGGAAATAGCCATGCAATGAAGTAAGTCGCCAGGGCATTGACAACAATGTTTAGTGCTGTTGCCACTTTCATTGTTCGTTGCTTAGCTTAGGATAATGGGCCATTTTAATGCCAAATATTTTGCACAGTGATTGCGTCTCTCAAGGGACTCCAGTGAGGACCAAGATTGCTGCTGCGTTTTCAGTCACATTAGGCTCATTACGTCCACTGCGACGTGACTTTGCTCGGTTACATATCCGACGGAATTACTCAGAAGTCAATTAGAATTGTCACGTCTAATCTGAGAAGGTTTCCCAGACACCGACCATTTCCCAGTAGTCATTTTCGCCAGGATCCTGTGAACTGATAGACATCTCCGCAGCTCAGAGGAGAAGACGGAGAAGGAGGCAGTAATTAAAGAGCTGGCATTTAACCTGAGACGGCCCTCTCACAGATCTGAATCTACAATTACCCTGTAGAAAATTGCAATGTCAGGATAAGGCCAGTGTTAATAATGGTCCTTTACCACTGCTAGTGTACAGAATGCTTGCCTTGAGTCTAAAAGTAGACCAGAGCTCAACTAGTTATTGCTGCTCTTTATATCAGAGAGCTAAAATTTACAAAAAGCAGTTGAATTAGGGCTGACATTTGATATGTAGTATATTAAATCACAGTGCATTGTATGCATGCAGCTGTGCTTTATTAAGAAACAGATTTGGCACTTTCGCAATGCCTCGCATAACAGTATGCTGCTTGGTTCAGGTAAACCGCCTTTCTTTCAGAGCTTTTAAATCTTCAACATGCTGCTTTTGTCACCTCTCATCTGGGTATGTCTTGAAAAAGGATGGATGGGTAATTGTTTTGCTCTAATTGCATTAGACAATTTATATTAAACTGCCATGTTTCATAAGTGAGCACCTATTTTCAAAACAACACCTGAAAACTAATCAGGACAGGGAGTTTATAAGGTTTCTCCATCCATGCTATTTGCGCTGCTGTTGTAATAGTCATTTCAGGGCACCGGACTCACTTTGTTTTGTATGAATGAGAACAGAGTGTCCTCACCAGCCTGTTCTTGTACCCCTCTGTCTCCCAGTGCATCCACGCTCACTGACGATACGTCAGGAAGCAAAGAGCTATTTGCACAGAAGGCAATCAAATGGCAGTCAGCAGCATTCAGAAAGCCCCAAGACAGCATATGGAACCAAAAGGACGGTCGGAGTAGTATTCAGAAAGCTCCAAGGCAGCATTTGGAACCAAACAAGACGTGTGAAACCCAAAGGGCATTTAGAGAAATATTCAGAAATCCCAAAGACTGCATATGAAACTCATAGCATGATTAGAAAAGTTTTTTCCCCACTCTAGCACATAAATGATGGCACCTATTTATTTTAGAAACATCCTAGGTACCATTTCAGACAGAGAACATGTATTAATTAGCCCAGAACACCTCCTCATTTACTCAGCAGTGGCTCCAATGTGACAGCTTGTTAAGTTCATTTTAATAAATTAATGTAGTCTGTGTAAGTAATTGCATTTTAAGATGTATTTTATGAGACAAATAACTGGAAATGGCAAGAAAGGATAGCAGCACAGAAATAAAATTATAATAAAGTGTCTTAAAAACCAGTACACACAGATACACAACAGGTAACACAAAAGCTACCAGACACACACACCTGTATCTAAACATTTCTTCCACAGGTGTTCTGGTGATAAACTCCACACAACACTTTCAACAATTAACTTTTTGTCAGCAATTTTTAATGCAATCATTAGACCTGTGGAAAAGTATAGGATTTGATTTAGTAATAGATGAATAATTTGTGCTAGTGCTAAATATACAAAAACATTTTAATTAAATTTACATTCTAAGTTAACAATCATTCTAACAGCACAACATAACCTAATACTTACATATTTTTAGATATACAGAGTCCCTAATGGAATACGAAAAGACCAGCTCCCATGCAAAACCCATATGACTAAAAGGCTACGCATTTCTAATAACACAAAAACATTCAGTGACATCATAAGGCACTGCTTTGAAAGTCATGTGAGTGTAACAAAAATGAAACCCGGACGCTGAGTCTACACGCAAGAGGGCTTTAATAGAAACTGAGGTACAAACTGAGAGCAACAGAGTAACATAAATACACATAGGGATTACAATGATCCACTAATGCAGGCGGGAACAATGAACAAGGCAAAGACCTACAATAACGGGCAAAGACTATCAGGTACCGAGGGCTTAAATAAGAACAAAACAGGAAATAGAACACAACTGGAAAGCAATAACAATCTGACCACAATGACTCAGCAGAGAAGGAAGGGCGACGGGTAGAGGACACAGGTGTCATCATAGGCAGGGGCGTCACAGTGAGCTTTGGGAAAAGCAGAGAAATGATCAAAGCAAAGGCTTCAAAGGCAGAATCAGACATTTTAAAATATGTGACACTTTGTTTTTTATATGGACTACAAAACTACAACTAGTGGGACATAAAAAATATGCAGACATCAGTGCACAGCGTCACTTTCGTGTATCAACAAAAACATGCCAAAGGTAACTGAGGACCTCGAAGTTGTGAGCATAACACTTTTAACACCTGCCAAAGGCCAT
>JABJVR010000001.1:15426091-15443899 GCA_025773905.1 Chitala chitala | reverse complement strand
GTGTGTGTGTGTGTGTGTGTGTGTGTGTGTGTGTGTGTGAGAGAGAGAGAGAGAGAGAGAGAGAGAGAGAGAGAGATGCATTGTATCATTGTACAGCCTGTAACCTTTCACATCTGTGTACTGTTGTTACAGTTGCTGCTAGCAGTTGCCGTTTCACCAAAGTATATGCTTAGTTTTGAAAGTGCTTTGTTCACACATACAGCTGAGAATGACTGTGGTTGGAAGTACTTTCTAGCATCTTGCAAAACTGTAGGGCCCTCTATTTGGTGGCTATGTTTAATATCACATTCATTTAAATCCCTGCAGAGTTCCAAATACATAAACTGTAATTTGTATGTTCGTATATTCAATTAAGGAGATATACTTGACTATTTGACAACATGTGAGCGTCCATGTAAAGTCACACAGCAGTCATTGTTAGTGAGAGTCTGACAGCCATTTACTGTATCCATGTTCTGCTGTCAGTTTGACTGAACAACAACATCGTTGTTTTGATTACACATCAACATGCCATTATACTGTTGCTGGGGAAGATGGAACTGGTTCAATCACACCAGAGAATCCAATGTCCACAGGCCAAACACACAAAAATTACCTCACTCTGCAAGACCTGCTAAACAGAGCGCTCTGCTTACAGCTGTCGACACTGATGTCTTCTATTGACAAACGCCATTAAGTTCCATTCACTGAGAAGGTGCAGCCTAATCCGATCCGCAGTCTTCATTATGAATCTGGATATATTATACAGAGCTGTCTTTGGAGCTGGTGTCACATGCGCCACTCTGCCTTGGCATGCATGGAAGACTGAGGTAAACACATTTCACAGATTTAGTCCCAGTTTAGCAAAGGCAATTCTCAAGGAGGATAAACTAGGACATGTCTCGAGTTGTGTGAAAATGCCTCTCATTTTAGGAAATATTTTACAATGGATGTAGGCCTTAGGGTAAAAAGATTTCACCCCCCCCTTCCCTGACACACCCTCAGCTGAAAATCACCCGAAGGATGTTCCACGATCAGAGCATTTCATGTTTCAGATTAAAGACATGTAATTCTCTATCCATCTGCCGAGAATAACGGCGCTTAGAAGCTCACTGGCTTCAGCCTGATGCAGCTTCTTGGAATGGGCTGCTGCTTTTTGATTGGCTCTGGGCTCTTTCACCTTCACGTGTTTGTGAAACACCATTTGCTGCTTTCTTTTCCTCTGGTCCTTTCCTCCAAAGTCTGGCAAGTAATGTTGACTCCGTGCAGACTCTCACAGCACAGAGTGGAAATTGGGTCAAGGACAGGGGGGAAGCCATTTGGCAGTAATTATAATACAATTGAGATGGGATGTAGTCACAATCCACTGTGAACACGAGATAAAATCCACTGTGTAGTCAGATAAAACATTGTTTCACAAAAGTCCAGTGAGTGATTCATTTATTGTGCTTTCCAGCTTTTGTGAATTTTGTTATAATGAAACATGAAAAAATGCCTCACTCATGTTTGGGATAAAAAGTGACAGGACTACAATGGATAGTTGCCTTCAACAGTATAACAGTTCATCACAAGTACATAAAATTATACTGTTAAGAATACGTAAAAATTGCAAAGGTTGTCAATATACACATAGCATGAATAAGTGTGAAAAACATACATTCAGAGCTGCATCAATTGTACATACATGAAATAATAAAATGTATATATAAAATGTGGTTTGTGAGTGTGTGTGTGTGCTATCGTGCCCTGTGAGGGGTTGGAACCCCATCAGGGGTATCCCCTGCCTTGTGTTCTAAGCTCTGTAGGAGGGTCCAGGCTCCCCTGCAACCCTATGGTCAACACCTCAATGAAACAATACATTAACAAAATCTGTCTCTGACATACACCAAGACAAGCAAAGGTGAGTTTTTCTGCATTGTAAAATCTAATTAGTTGACTCTACTCAGAAAAAGCATGGAAACTGATTGCCTTAAACATTTTAAGTAAAGATATTTTACTCAATTGGATTCAACATGACATTCTGAATCCACTTTACTTGAATAAATAATGTACGCATGCTTAGAATTTTTAAGGCAATCGGTTTCCATGCTTTGCTGAGTAAAGTCAACTAATTAGATTTTATTTTACAGTGGTCTTATTGAAGAATTCTGTGAGGGTAATTATCAGCTAAGTAATTAATTTAATTTCCTAACTACTTACCAAAGTCAGGGTCATAGTCGATTTATGAATAAATGAAAGCAACACATTAAAGACTTAAAAATAGCATTTTAAGTTCTTAAAACAATATGCACCTAGTGCCTAATACACACTTACCTGTGTGTACTTATATGGTGCATAAATTTTAAGAACTGATATTTTATGTAGCTCTTCAAACTGCAGCCAACAATGATATATTGTACTTCAGATAAAGTTCTGAAGTCCAAAGGGTTGCTTTCACACATCACTGCACTGCACATGCAGACTGATGGTTTAATCGACTTAACTACAGATAAAGGCCACCTTTCCATTTCATCAGTACTATAGGTAATTCCTGCTTTGTTTTAGTTACCTAGCACTATTAACAATCTTAATACAGGATTGAAATCCTAGCCTCACGGAAAGAAAATTACTTATTTTTTGTGCAAAATTTGCCTTTCAAAAACGCCAGTGGCAGATTTAGCAGGTTTATGACCCCAAGATTATCCATTTTTCGAGCTGGATGTCGGGCCTGGGGCTATTTCCGCGGGAACCTGATTTTCATATTGATGTGTAGCGTTGAACGTTGTGTTTTATTTCTCTTTCTGGCCTGCGGATTGGCTCATGCATCACCTTAACCCTGCAGCTGTCAAGCTTCACTGATAGCAAGTGAGGCAGACAATTTCTCCTTTAATAAATAAACAACTTGCTCTGGAATGTAATATCAGGAACGTACATTTTAACACATTTCGGACCGCATTTCATTACCGCTAAGATTGCGTGTAGTTCAATCACTTTCATTTCCCTCTCTTTGATTTCGTATGCAGCATGATAATGGCCCAACGCAAAATTATGAACACAGCTTTACAATTTTCACATTCGTCCTGTTCAGATGTTATTGGCGGGCTATTATGTGGATTTTGCTTTCTCGATTTATGTTACATTAGTTTCTTCATTATGTATGTAACACATTTCAATGAAATAATCTGTGAAATAACATGTCACTAAACGTCAAAGCAATTAAGTGCTTTACCAAGACACTTCACTGTACATGAGTTTACGTTGTTTTTCATTCTTACAGGATCAAAATCGTGACCTTGTCGGTGTGCTTTGCGACGCCGATTTTTTTTTTTTTTTTTGTATCAATCACTGCATCTTCGCTTCTTTCAAGAGACTTAACAGTTTACGGTACAAATAGGTTGTACACGTGACGCTCCACATACTCTAACCGGCCCAGCGCTAAATCTCGCCCCGCACTAAAATGAAGAATAGGGTATTTGCGGTCTGGTTCTGATTCGTTTGTGAGAACGGTAATATGGTCCGCAAAAGCATGTCTTTGTTAATTACAGCAGTTCACTGCCCCAGCGTGATAGAATTAATCACTTCAGAGCAGTACTTCAAAGCAACACTCGAAATTATAACTTTCAAATCCCAGTTGTCCCTATTTGATTGGCTAGGAGGATTTTGGTCCCCATGGTCTATTGTAACCCTTCAATATGGGTCTGCTTGCTTTACAAAGCGATGAAGACATTCGAAGTTAATTCTCTCATAGGGATAATATGGCATATAATGTGCAACGTAAATTTTAGAGCACGTGTTGCACAATACATTAACAAAAGTAAACCAATGCATAGAAACAAGCAGTTTAAACATATGAATGACTTTTACGTACTGGCATCGACAGTACACCATTTAACGCAAAATTTTCGAAAATGCAAGCGTAGATGATCTTTGCTTAAGGTGTAAACGAGTATAAAGTACCTGATTCACAGCAAACAGAGCCTTGCGCGTGGACATGGATAAATAATCTATTCCAAACCTCCCAGAAAAACTGGATCGTCCCGCACGGAGCAGTGGTACGGCTCGGCCCACGGTGGAACCCTTACTGGACGTGTCCAATGCTATTCGCCTCTGGTTGCGTTTCTCCATCTCTCAGTCCAGGTACATGTTTTTCTATAGGGATTGCATTATTATTGTCTAACTGTGTAGTCTTATATTGTTAGTTTTCAGACTATGCACAGACACGTTACTTATTTCTCAATGCTGCCGCCTGTAGTATTGTGCTGTTCTGTAGAAACATCCTATTCAGTATAGGCAGTAAGAGAATTATCAACATAACGGCTGTTTCACTGTAAACGCAAGGCGTGAAATTAAATACGTTTATGTTTTTAAATAAAACACACATTTATTGTAAAAAAGCAACATGTGCCTATTTTTGCGTTATTCTTTATACACGAATTTAGTTCACAAACAAATGAACGGCACAGCATCTCAGTCTGTGCTGTACCATGATATCAGCGTCTGGTTATTTTATATATATATGAGACAGTTTTTGCTGGGATGCGTATGTATTGCCCCCGCCCCCAGCATACGTTTTTCTCTTTTAAAATTGTTTTACTCACAGAAAACAAATGAAAAACAAAATACACTTTTCGTGTCTTTGAATAAATCACAAAGCATACAGTGTTCTGAATAATAATTTACCTAAAAATTACTAAAAATGGCACGGCATTTTAATTCCTTAAAATGAAATTAACAATAAAGGCTATACTCCGAAAACGCCATGGTCTAAAACTCATTAAAGGGGTGAACAGGTTTAAATTCCTTCACTACTGTTTTTTTTTTTTTTTTTGCACTTGTTTAAACGTTCTTGTTTACATCTAAAGCAAAATTTAATGTTTCCCTTCCCTTTCAATTAGGAATTTCACATTAGAGGGTAATACTGGCAACTGCACGTGTCAACCTGATAAACTACTGTTTGTGTCTTCGGTAAAATCAATATGCTTCCCTCAGACTTTACCGAAGCAGTGCTTGTCAGCATTTTTGGGGAGGTGGTGAAATAAAATAAAAAAGTGTCACATTTTATGAAACTCTGTTGGGGTGTCAGCGGCCATAGAAGCATCACAGAAGATTTTTTTTCAACATGATGACGGAACGTTCCCTGCGTGATGAATAAGCCCTTTCTGGGAGGGAGGTGGGTGGTCTGTGACACATCAAGGTAAAACAGCGGCATTGTGCTTCACTCCTGCAGATGAATAATTGAAAATGAAATCAGTTCAGCTGCAGACATAAAACTAGGGACTAGTTATGCTGATGATTGTAAGAACGCCCATCAATACAGATATCGATCCAGACAGCTTCAATCTAGGTACACCTGACACAGCAACAGACGAACTAGGACATGCAATAACAAACGAATGCACTTGTAAGGAAAATGACTCATTATGACGATAATATATTTGCCGTGTCAAACGGTAAAAAAAAGAAATCGAATTTTGTAACCTCCCATTCAGAATTTTGTGTTAGCGCAAAGTATAGTGGTCTGAAGACAGTTGAGAAGGCTGTTTGTTATATTTATGCTTTAGCAGTTAAATTTCTAAGCATGACCACACCAAGGCATAGTGTCAAAACCGGTAGGTAATGCGCAATAAATCCCGAACAGATAACAACTTCAGCGAACGTCGCGGTGTTAACTTAAATTTCACTCGTCTTTTTCCTGTTAGTGTCGAGAAAATACGGCTGCTGTTTTGATTTTCAGGATGCTGTAGCGCAAAGCTGTGATGAAATCTCTCGTAAGTAATGGTTAGAGGGAGAAACTTTATTTCAACTGATAACAACTACGGAAGCCTGACAGTGTGTATGTCTGTTCTTTGAATTGGACAGTAAATACCAATTTTCACCTGTAATATAATTGTACAAAATTTAATTGCTATCTTTATTAGCTTTCATTCCTTAAGGGAGTTGTAAACATGTTTTATAGCTCCAAAACAGGGTCATCTGCCAATTTAAAGGAACGCTTCATTAAAGCTGCGTTTGCTGGGAGCGCCATATAGAGGCTAAATGAAAAAAGGGAACTCGGGGAATGTGATTAGATGTTATTAAAGAAAAGGGCTACTCCAGAGACAAAGGCCCTTAAATAGTGCATTAAGTTTGAATCTAATTTACTATGCACAATTGAACACTTTCCCAAGAGAAAGATCTGTTTTAGATCAGCAGAACCGATACAAACTAAAGATGGCTTTTAATAAGAGCAAGGCAGACTTCACTTGATTGCGATTGTGTCTCCTTAACTTTTCAGTTTGCGTGCTGTGGAGAAACATGCTGCTGTAGCACATTTTATTTGCTCCTCCCAAACATGGCAATTCTTATGACTCCAGTTCACCGTAGACATTACAGTTGCACAACCTGTCCCAGTCCGTGTCTCTCACTGTAAAACAGAGACATAGCTAGGGACAGAATCGACCCTGGGTATAGGCTGTATAGGCAAATCCTAGGAATGCCATCCATCCGTATAGGTGCCACTGCAGTGAATAGTGGTGGAATTGGTTGCAATGTAAGGGGCACCAGCTAAAATCTTGCCTAGGGCACCAATTGGTGGGCCAGCTCTGGCTAGGGGTGCCATACATGGGTGGAAACCCAGGGCAATACCAAGGGCACATGATGGACAGGGGCTTGAATAACATAACATGATCATCTTTAATCAGGCTCCAAAACTCTCATGACATCCCTGTCTTAAAGACAAGATTGCGTCATAGGGAAAACAATTACAACCACACAGGTGAAGAATATAGGTCTCAGAATTAAGATTGTTTTCTGCACAAATGAGTTCTGAGCAAGTTAAAAATAATAATTAATGGAATCTGAAAAAAAAACTAAAAAAATGTAATTTATAAATGGGTTGAAGCTGACAGTGTATTTCATGTAAAATTCATTAAGGGAAGCCTGGAGTCCATCCCAGGACACCTAGGGCAGGGTGCCAACTCATCACAGGGCACACTTACACAGTTTGAAGACACCAATCAACCTAACCGGCATGTCTTTGGACCATGGGACAAAACCAGAGAACATCCACCAAGCACCAGGAGAACATGCAAACCCCAACCACAGCACCAAGGTGGGAATTGAACCCCAGGCCTGGAGGTGCAAGAAAATAGTGTCAACCACCACACCACGTTTTCATGGAACCAAGTTTACCATGACAACAATTTCACTTTAGATAACTATGGTACAGTTGTAACACTGCATGGATACACTCCATGTTTTTCTCCACAGTTGAGGAAGATAAGGCAACATGATTAACATGTTGTCCTCCCAATAAATTTGTGGGAGCAATAAAATGCTTTAATTCAAAGTAAGTTAGTATTCACACATGAATCATTGTCCCTGTAGGTTTTCATGCATTACATTTGAAAGACTGTAAGTAATTAGGCAAATGGGATTGTTGTCAACTTCATCTATCCGCAGAGGTATCAACAATTTATGTTAATTAGTTGAATTTTATTTATATGTTTAAACTTGCATTGATTTACAGAAAATATTGAATTTTATTAATGTCACCATATGCATGATGTCACCATGTATTTTACTAATGTTAGCATCACTAACTGTCCTTATATGAGTGGCATCAAGTAACACAATTATAATTGACATCACTCTTAAAACAAAGAAACCTTTCCAATATGCTGGGGAATCACGATTGGTCCTGGCTGCAGCACAAACAGGTTAATTTGCCTTGACCTCATCTTACACAGCCTGGCTGGGTATGTGTGTGAATGGCTTTCTTCAGCCCTGGCTGAGCGAGTGAATGACGATGGCAGTCTGGGGGTCTTCATCAGCCGCTCTCCAGGTGCTTTTTGTTAAAGAAAAAAACCTGAGGGCAAAGCATTTCTGCATCTTCTCCATGACTTAACCTACCCCCTTCCCCCTAGGAGGTCAGAAATCTTCCATTAATCCCGAGGATGGCAGTGGCTGTATAACTGCAGCCGTCAAACAGCACTCATTTGCCGGGATGGAGATGGTGCCATTTGGGTGTGGCAAACTCAATGAAGGTGGGTTGGGGTGGTGTTTCAAGGCTGTCTTTTGGACTCTGCTGGTTAAACTCCAACTGACGTATCAAAGCGGTACTTTATGCTCTGTGTAAACCTCTGGCTGCCACACCCTACAGCATAAAAGGTTTTATCAGACAATCTGATTAACAATGTGAGACATACAGACAAGTGGGCACGTTTGCATGTTTCCATGTAGTCTACGTACAGGCTTCATGTGGGGTTTAAAGGTTTAGCCTGAGTTACGCTCGCCTGTCTTGTGCACATTATTTCAGACGGAGCGTTAGTGTGTGAAGAACTGATTACAACTCCTGGTGTGGAGACTGTTTAATAATCAAAAACAAAAATAAAAGAAACAAGAGAACACGCACCTCAGAAAGTGTTCTTTATCTTTACACAGGAAGAGAATTACAGAAAAAGCTATTAGAATTGGTACTGTTATCTAAGCTCTACCAACAGAACCGATCTGGAAGATTGTGAATCTCATACTCTAAAAATACAATCCCTTGTAGAAAGATGAGAGGTGCACATGCTTGCCCTTTGAGTAAACACAATCTCTTTTTCATAACCGTCTTGTCAATACTTGAGGAATTAGAGACTAACATTCTTTGGTATTCACAGTTACACTATGCATATAGAAAAAGCCACAGAGTATTTTACTGCTTCCAAATTGATTAACACAATTGAGAAAACTGTGCTAAACCTTATGGTGACACATCAAGATTAATCACATATCCTCATCCATCTTATCCACTAAAGGGTGAGTGTAGCTCACAAAACAGGATTGAAGGGTACGGTACTGTTCTGTTTGTAAGCCAGTCCACACACGCAGTAACAATACAGGGTCAACCTAGTGACACCAATTTATATGTCTTAAGGCTTTGAACAAAGACACAGAGGCACAGACAGAACACACATTCTACACTGACAATGAGAACCCACAAACCAGGAGACAGGACACAAAAACGTTGAGAGACACCATATTGTCCTTCAAGATAAAACAGAAAAGTTCAAGTGCATCTAATGTCTTTTCTTTCAAATATGAAGTCCTTATGCATATGAACATTGGCTACCAAAACATGTATCTGAAGATTCATTGGAGTCTGAACACAAAAATTAACGGTTTAAAGCCTGCATTGTTCCGCTGCACTTACATGTTGCCATTGTTACATTACATAGACCTCTCTCCATCTGTTAGCCCTGGCTTTTAGCTAGTGCAATGTAGCTACATTATATTAAAAATCAAAGTTATCCATGAATGCACCAACAAAATCCAGTCCTGCCATGACGTCTTTGTTTACATTTTTTTCTGCTTGGCATAAAGAGATAAGATAGCAAATTAGCTAAGTGACTGTTTTTAATTAGTTTTTTTTTTTTTCTTAAATTGAAGGTAGAGAAGAAGCAGAATAGGGGTAAAGATCTCAAGCTGTTGTCTAAAATTTTTAGGAAGGAGCTTTATCTTTGGCACACAGAACGTTCCCTGCACGCTTTTAAGGAGACATGAAAAATTACTGCTGATAAACTGACACGCTTTTATCGTCTGACTGGATGTGCTGAATTTGGTACGAAGATGTGTGTGTGTGTGTGTGTGTGTGTGCGCGCGCGCGCGCGCGCAAGCCCGCTCGGGTATAGTGCGACAAGTGGTTTCATTGGTGCATGCGACGTACTGTAGCGAGTTTTATTATCATCCTAACAAATGTTTCACCATTTCTTTGCAGGGGTGTCCGCAGCGCAGGCATTTTTAATGGTCGTTTGAAATGATAGGGGGTAAAAAATATATCGAAAAGAACTCATAACGAGCTCCAATTAATGATGACTAATGGAATATGAGATAGGAATCTGCTGATAGCTTTTGGGCAGGCGAGGGTGGTAAGGAACCTTTCAGGGACATGTCGCAGCGGTAACAATAAATTCCAACCTCAGTAAACACGCTGACTCTTATCTCACAGGGCGCCCATACATATTCATGCATAAGTTCCAGAAATTTCTGACATTGATAAATAATATTTACAGGAAAAAATGTGTATAAAGTCTAACTAGGGGACACAAATAAATTGAAAAATTATGTGATACAGTAACATCCCTTCCTAATAAAATAAGGATGACAACATTAACCCCACTGGAAGGGACAGAAGCTCATTGGTTCGCGACTCTAATGAGTAGTCGTTTGCTGTCAGTGTATCGTATTGGTTGTTAGAACGCAGGTTCGAAACCAGCTAACTACTGTATAATATACAGTATTTCGCGTTATCGTGACATATAAAGGACTGTCTTCGTGAAAACATGACAGCATAACACGAATAACTGAGGATTCAAACGGACACATACGAACTAATAACATGAAATTTACGAGGTGAAGCAAACACCCACTAAATTTAATAACTCATCTAAACTTAACACATTGAAACTAATTGAATGCGCAAAAACATTCTAAAATGAGATGTGTTTTTTTTAAACACAGATATTGGTTGGTGTAAGCGACGTGTGTGTTTGTTACGTGTACTTTGCCATCATTAACATCCTTCGACAGGCTGCTGTTGGGTGACACGCTTAGCTGGTTAATCGTATATAATTCCATGGAAACGTTTTATGCAAATAAACGGAATGTATTTTATTAGACTGCTGGGTTTATTTTTATTATGTTGATAAGGTTGAAAAAATGTGTTATTATTATTATTTATTTATTATTTACTGGAAATGCTTTCTTTATATGATTAAAAGTCAAATTGTTGGTGATAGGAGTAAATAACGCCTACAATCACTGTTCACATTATACAGTGTTTTCATCACATGATGTTGGCACTGAAAATAATTTATAGTGTTTCATCAGTTTTGCACAAGATGATATGAAGAAAATGTCAGTTTAACCAATCCAGTCTAACCAAAATTTGACATTTTACCATGCTGATAATACATGTACTGTATATGGTGTTGGCTTTCATTTGAGGTATTCCCAGAAAGCATGCACAATGTAACCCACAAACGACCTTGCGTAGGATTTGTTCAGCCCTGTTACATACTAAGAACAACAGTCTTGGACTGACACCATGATGGTGAGCACTTCACGTTTAAGAACCCAAATAATCATCGAGCTCCTTACCCGTCTCTGTGTATCTGTAGAAAACAGAAAACTCATATCCCTTACCCAGCGAGATTAATGACACAATAACCCTACTGCAGGACGGGCTTGACATCATTACCTCCTGGTGCTCACACCAGTACTTTTATGGTCTTGTTATGTAGTGTTTAAAACGTGATCATGACCGTATGGAATCAGAATTAATCTATTTATTAGCCAAGTATGAAAGAATACAGAGAATGTGTGTTGATTTTAGCTTTTCAAATACAACATATACAGTATGATAGGAATGAAAATAAAGAATGAATGAACAGGATTGTTGGTTTTGAAAATTTTCTCAATGCAGTCCTGGCAGTCCCTGTTTTTTTTTTCCCCTTTTAGTCATTAAATGTGCCATAATGATAATACACAATGTAGTTATAAGTGGTAAATTCTTTGTAAATTAACAAACCTGTCAAAAACATTTTAGGTACACTGAATGAGGTGTATGGTATAATTATATTGCTGGTGAGTGCAATATAAGTCTTGTCAGTGTGTTCAGAGTTTTCAAGGGAGAGCCGTCCGATGGTTTCTTCAAGAGAACACCTTTGCATTTTCTCAGAGGATATCAGCCCATACAGCCACAACCTTTATGGCTGTAGCTCCGAGCACCGGATTCTGTTTACATTTGTCTCTCTGATGATCCACACTCATCTGACAGAGTCTTGGTTGCGGGAGATTAATTGCTCCTACCAGAGGAAAAAATGTACAATTTACAAAAGAGTTTAAAGTTGCATTTATAGTGCTGTACAGTGTTATTTGTAGTGTAAGGGATGGAGGGGGCTGGTGGGATTCAGATTCTCTCGTTCTCTCCACATCCTATTACACAGCTGGATCCTGTTTTCACTGCTCAGGTTTCGTATTGGACCTCTCCTGGCATCCTGCTCAGGCAGCGAGGTATGTGATCAAAAAGTAACAATAAACACATTTAAATGTGAATTTTTCAAATGCATGGCAGCATTGGTCACACAGTTAGGGTGATGTGAATGAATCTGTCAGCTGTAACGGGATATGTAAGTCTGGTACAATAGAAATCCCCCATTGTCACAACAATTGTGCTATTAATTCTTTGAGGTGGTGTGAGGGCATTGTGCTCATTGTGTCAACTTTCCTGAACAGGTTCAAACCTCAGCAGAGACATTGCTCTACATCTCCTGGAGAACTCTATACTCCCATGGCTCAAAGAATGACCTGTAGATCAACTGGATTCTCTGTTGAATCCTAATTTTATATATATATATTCATTCTCTTAACCACTTAGTCCTGGTGAGGGTCACAGGGAAGCCTGGAGCCCATCCCAGAACACATAGGGCACAGTGCAGGGGACACCCAGAGCAGGGTGCCAACTCACCAGGCAACCTAACCTGCATGTCTTTGGACTGTGGGAGGAAACCAGAGCACCTGAAGAAAACCTACCAAGCACAGGGAGAACATGCAAACACCACACACACACCACACACACACACACACAGCGAGAATCAAACCCCAGGCCTTGAGATGCAAGGCAACAGTGTTAACCACCACACCACTGCATATATATATATATATATATATATGTGTCACTCTCACACATATATGTGTGTGTGTGAGTGTGTGTATGTGTGTGTGTGTGAGTGACTTCTGTTGGACTGGCCTTGTCTTGTATGCATAGGCGCACTGTTAATCAGGGCATTCTGTCAAAAGTGTGTGGACAGCCTTCCGACTTACTAAGTTAGGTGACATGTGCCCGTTATGTTGGGCTGCTGTGAGTCAAACTCCAGAGCTGTTTTCAAGTCCCTGTCTGTCCATGTCTGTAAGTATTCTCCATTATGTCCTTTGCCTCCCACTTGAGCACCATGACCCAAACTGGACAAAGTTGGATACACGGATAAAAGTCTGCTAACGAAAAGTGATTATTTGCTCCACAGAAATGTTATTGCGGCTATAAATATGTTATTTTACTGTCCAGGTGTGCTAGTGATATATTTACTAACGTTTTTATGTTACTTCGTTAAGACGACACATCGTTAACAGAAAGGGTATTTGCTGACCTCTACTGGTCATGTTGTTGAACTATCATCTATTAAATTATTTTGAAATAGAGTACATGTAATCCATATTGTCACTAGGATTTTTAGCGGTTGTTAACATTGCTGTTCGTCCGTGCCATCATCAGCGTGTTTATAACGGTCAAATTAAAATATAAAGCAATTAACGGGAGTAAACTAATGACAGAAAACATATTTTGGCGTTCCAGATATGCGCTTTAACATATCATGTACCAGTACGGGTTCCTTTACGTTTTACACAACTTAAATGCTGTTAGTTGCATGAGGGCACATCTGCTCGCTCGCGCGTCCACTACAACCTCCTCGCGGACACGGCAGACGATTTAGGAACCCTCATCTTAAATAACCTACAAGAAGGTCAAGGAGAATTTACATCGCTTCTTCAAATTTACGTGATGTTAATCCCTGACAGCATGTTAAGTGCTTATGTCAAAACTGATCTCTATTGTTAAAAGAATTGCAATTACCGAAAATATTACTTTTTAATGATAGAAATTGTTTGCAAGTTGTTAATCCCTGGTTTAAAAAATAAAATAAAATAAAAAAACAACCACGTACACACACACACACACACACGCGTATGTACACACTCAAAAAACAAAACCAATCCCAATATTTAGCTTTTCATTTATATGCTAAGAAAAAACTATACTTCTTGTCCTGGCATCAAAATGTAGCTTTTATTTTGGTTTGGTTTCGTTGTGAAATAGCGCTACCAACGTTAGTGGGGCTTTTTTTTGCAATTCATTTAGATTTTGCAGGTTTTCAAGCCTTAAGTGTTAATAAAGACAAAGTTAAATAAGAAAGAAGCACCAATCAATTCAGCTTTCATGTCACATTGGAAAACACCGGCTCTGTGGTATGTGCCGTAATTGTAGAATTTTGTTTTATTTCCTGCCCCTCTGGGCTTAGTATGAAATATATTCAGTGTGCCAGTTCTATAATCAGAAGCATTTACAGGGATACAAATACAGGTGTTCCACCCCAGTGAAGCAGTCAACAGTGTCTGTAGTGGTGGGTTTTTGGGGTCTTGTCTACACACACTCACAGCATATATAAAACCATTTCACTGAATATCTGTGAAATCCAACCAATCGCCAATGGTATGGAATGGGGTAGAAGAAGCTGTCACAGGTATTATTACTTAACAGCAAGTTGTGTATTGTTCCTAAAGAACACAACGATAAAGCAATCTCAGCTGTCTGAATATTTGGGTTATGTACTGGACAATGATGGGATCCATCTGACAAAAGTGATGATGACAACCCCAGAGGCCCCCATGCCTATAAATGCAGAGGACTGAAGGGCTTTTTTGGGTGTCATTAAATGACTACGGACACCTTCTATCACAGCACAGCATAATTCAGGAACACCTCTACAAACTTCTGAAAGGCAAAGCCACAAAATTGTGGTAAGAAAATTTACAAAATATCTTTGACATGTGTAAGAAGCTTCTGGCCAGTGACAATGATTTGCTGCATTTAGATGACTGTGCACCTTGACAAATAAAAGAGTAACTCGCACAAATTGTGTGTTGTACAAAGTTTATCAATAGGTTGTAAAATAATCGTCCAGTCAGATGGAAGACAACTTGAAAATTGTTCATACTGAACTCACAGGACAAACTCTGTCAGTCAGTATGTAACAAATATATACTTGTGAGTGTGACAAAAACTACTATAAGGGGCAAATAGCAAATTCTGTTTCATTAATGTATGTATTTCATTTATTTAAGTGACTCTGCAACAATCAGTCAGATATATATTCTTCCTAGACTGTGAATACATATTTGGACCTTGACTTGAATCTGCAGTCCTGATGGAGAACAGTGTCCTACAAAGTAGTCAGTCATCTTTTATACCGCTTTATCCTGTTAAGGGTCATAGGGAAGCCTGAAGCCCATAGGGCGCAGGGCAGAGAACACCAAGGGCAGGGTGTCAAACCACCGCAGTGCGCACACACACACACACACGTACACACACACACTACAGGCAATTTAAATGCACCAATCAACCTAACCTGCATGTTTTTGGATTGTAGGAAGAAACCAGAGAACCCGGAAGAAAACAGAGAACTTTCTTTGATGACCCCAGTGCTGCAAACAATGACTAAATTTACAATACACTTTATTTGTTGGACCTGCAATATGAAATAGAAACTAAATACAAAGGTTTAAAAAAATAAGATGAAAATAATGTGAAAACAAACATTAGCTATGTGACAGCAATGCCACAAAATGCCAGTGTTCTATTTTGCCTCTGTGATGTAACCCCATGTGTAATATTTTGCCTGGCAGGCAACGGAGGCTTTAATTAAGGCCAAAACACAGGAAATCCATAACACAGGGCAAGTTAGAAGGGTTGGTGTAAACACAGAAGATCCACATTGAACACTCTACAGTCACCAGTCAACACTACAATCCAACAACAACCAGCCAGGAACACAGAGAGACATGGGCTTAAATTAAAAAAGGAAAATAGGACACGGCTGGAGGATGCTAATCACTATTAACAAGGGGAGAACAGAATAACAAGGCACACAGAATGACGGGCATGGAGACATCTAGTAGACACTGAGGACATGACAGGTGTGGGATGTTACAGCCGAAGGTTGTCACCACTTCATATTAAAAGCATACAGGAGATTGATCACAGTCTGATCCACGAAAAGTTGTCTGGCTCTTAGACAGACTCCAGCCATGAGAACTCCAATGGTAACTGGTCTCGCTGAACTGTGAGGATCCATTTCAGAAGAGTTAATATGCTCAACCTTTAGGAGAGAAGTGCAAATAATATTACCTACACAGAGCTGAAACAACAGTGCTGTCTACTTAATGATGATGTGCCATATCGCAAATGACACACATTATTTCTGGTAATTACATCTAGTCTCACGAGAACCAAAGAGCCAACTTAATGTTCCATGAAGGGAATCTTTCAATAGTCAATTAGTTACTATTTCCTGGATAACATATCACACACAGACTGTGAATTTGGTAATTATTTCATCGCAGAGCTGCCACATTTAAAGCAGCAGTTTAGGCCTCTGTCATTTTGTAAAGGTGGATTTTAATTTTCAAAGTTCCATTTAAAGGTACACTTTTGCTTGACCATAAATGTAAGGCAATGATTTAATGCCTTTGAAGAAAGATCACAGTTTATATATTGTTTCTTTTCAAATGGTAATGTGGCCTGTTTTGTAAAGATGGGTTTTGTGACACTGCACTGACATCAACATTGAGAGATTTAAAATTGTAAAAAAGTGACAATATAATATGAAAGTCCATGTGCAGTTTTAGAAAGATAGCCCTACAAGATATTAAAACACCACAATTCATTTTTGTGCCTTTATTCTATGCATGAAATTGAACAGAAAGGTCTAATTAATTGCTTTTGAGACTAAGGGAATTTGTAATTACAGTATGAATGTCACATTCATAGAGCAGACATTTACATCAGCTCATCGCACTTCTTCAAAGATGTCTGTTCACTCTGGCTTAATATTTGCTCTCTGATAGTTTGCATCTTGCACAGTGGAATTAATATTTTTATTCTGGGAAACATTAGCATTAGATAATTTTACTTTACTGACCTTGATGCTATAATATATAATGTTGTTAATACTATTGAAATAATTTTTGTCTTAATTGTTCATATGATATAAATATATATATATTGTCCACTGATCATGCTGTCTCCACTGCCCTCCACTCAGCACTCTCCCACCTGGAAACAAAGGACTCTTATGTGAGGATGCTGTTCATAGACTTCAGCTCAGCATTTAACACCATCATTCCACAGCAGCTAACAAAGAAACTGGACCAGTTTGGACTCAACCTCCTTATGCAACTGGTTACTGGACTTTCTCACTGGAAGACCACAAGCAGATCAGGTCAGCAACAACACATCCAGCATCATCACAACGAACACAGGGGTCCCCCAAGGATGTGTCCTCAGTCCCCTGCTTTTCACCCTGCTGACTGCACACCTATATACAGCAAAAACCTCTTCATAAAGTTTGCGGATGACACAACCGTGGTGGGTGTTATCAGCAACGATGATGAGACACACTACAGAAATGAGGTGTATCAGCTGGCCAGGTGATACACCTCAAGACAACAATCTCTCTCTAAACGTAGAGAAAACAAAGGAGATTGTTGTGGACTTTCGGAAATACACTAAATTGGCTGTGCCTTTAAACTGTTTAAAAAACTCCACAGACAATGTTCTGAACTGTAAACCAGAACGTTCTACTCTTGCTTCAGCCTCCCCAGCTTTGACTGTGAATAAAATCGGAGGTTTTCAGGGTCATATCTTCTGACCACACGCTTCAGTAATATAGCTGGGTTAGGTTCACATCTAGACGTCTTACTCTTTTCACACCATCATCTTCAGAAAACTAGTCATTGATGTTGTTTTTTTGTACAAAAGCTAGATGTGACATGATCGGCGGAAGTAGTTTTAATTAGTGCAATGTGCATTAACAACATCCAGCAACATGCATAAACTGTGGGGACAACGCAACACGCACATGCTCGTGCAGACACACACGCACACACACACACACACACACACACACACACACACACACACACACACAAAAAACTCATCAAATTAAAAATTAACAGTTTATCCACAGTGATTTAAGCAATTAAACTTTTGAG
>JABJVR010000001.1:15341273-15425991 GCA_025773905.1 Chitala chitala | reverse complement strand
CACCCTCCCCCAACAGGAATGTCAACAGCTGTACAGTTTGTGTAGGGATTTATCCGGCAAGGAGAGGCTTGGTCACAGTGCCTGATTTATGAAGTATAAATATGATCAATCACGCTCTCACTGGCTCAGTACTGGATACCAGTGGGGGGGGGTGGAAAAGTGAGTGACTGTTAGAATTAAGGAGCAAATTACTGACGTGCAGAAGCATTCTCTATGGGAGAAGCAGACTTTTATTTTATGTCATCTAACAAAAAGCTTTTAAGGCAGTATATGAATCAAGAGCTGAAGTAGCATGGTAATGCTGATTTCGGCTCTCCCAGCACAGTTAAAGGAAGTAAACGTGCATGGACTGCCATAAAACACAGTGGTTTAAGTGTTTACTCTGACAAGCTGTTTTAGATGCACATCAGAACTGACAAACAGCCCATAGAGTGGAGGGTAACCCTTATTCTGTCATTTCACAACCTCATTTCCAGTGCGATATCCATTTATCCTAGCAGATTTGAAAATAGCAGCCTGATTAAAAAGAACCTTTGTGTGGCTGTTGATCAGCTAACAAGGGATTTCTATGTGCTTTATAACTGCTCTCTTCAGTCAGAAGCATCCATGGGTCTTGGTGGATGTTAAGATGATCTTGACTCTGTGATCTTGAAATGTGGTGAGTGGACACAGAAGACAGGAGACTGAGCTGCTCCAGATTAATGCAGTAACTAAAACATTCTTTTATCATATTTTATATTTTAGTAAAGGTTAGCATAAACAACCTAGATTTAGCTTATTTACACATCACAAAACTTACTACTAAAAGGACCAAACTCCACCCATTCACTTTCCATGCAGTTTACCCTGTAGGGCCTGAAGCCCATTCCTGAGAAGTTGAGGCACGTGGTGGGGGACATCCAGAATGGGTGCCAGCCCATCGCAGCCACAACCACACATTCTCTCTCTCTCTCATACACACACACACACACACACACACACACACACACTGTGAGCAATTCTGAACTACCAATCAACCATACATCAAGGACAACATGTCCTTGGACTATTGGGGGGGAGAGTACCCAGAGGAAACCCACAAAGCACTGGGAGAACATGCAGACTCCATGTACACAGAACACACAGAACAGAGGTGTGAGGTAACAGTACTAACCACTGAGCCACTATTCCCCCCAGAGCCAAACCCAAGTAAAAACATTATCAGTAACCAGCAGCAATCAACAACCAATCAAATTAAGATTTGGACCAAGTTAAAGTGACAGCCGGTTGTGAGAGATGAAAGCTGGAAAACATAATAAATGACAATGTTTAAGTCATATTAAATGAACAGCACTGCCGTTGTTGTATTTTTTTTTTGCATTGCAAAACATATAGAGGTAGAGAATGAATGCACTGATTTGATAAAAAAAATCAACTACTCTTAACCTATGATTAAAATAATTTAATTTATATTTGTCAGTCTATGACAGAACCGAAATCGTTGAGGAATGAATTGAGTCTTCTGTAAGTAAACCACTTTTTCATTACACTCTAAAAAAATAACTCTTTAATACAAGAAATAACAAGTAAAAGAGCTCATGTCCATTAGTTTTGTTTTATCTGTAACAGTGTATGTCTGTCCTGTGTTTTTAGCTAAAAAAGAACACTCCACAAAGGCTTACACACAGACACAAACTCCAGCTCATTGGATCGACTGTTTTACTAACATAAAATAGAACTGATAATCATATTACAGGCAACATTAAGATCACACCACACTATATTGGTTATTAAAATTTTCAATATTAATTTGTTCATTGTTTACATTTTTTTAGAGCAGTGCTAAACGTATCCTTCTCTCTGGCAGTTATAGGTCCAGCTAATCCATAGTGAAGGGCTGGTTCTTGTTGTTTTTGCAATCAGATGTGTATTTTTGTGTAATGATGATGTTATCTGGTAAGTCATATCTGATTCTCTGCGATTCCATGGGCCAGATGTTTCCACTGAGAGCCTTTCCATATAATTTTCTTGGTGAGGTTTTTACAGGGTCGTTCACCAGGCCTTTCTCCGACCCTCCTGATTTACCTGGTTTTAGGACTGACATGAAAAGGTCACAGTGCTGGATTTCATGTATTTAAAGATAAATGTTCACATACAGATATTTATTTATTGTACATATTTGTATGATGGAATTAATGGGTTATTGCCAATTTGGAACTAATTAGATTTCTATGTGATGGGACAGTATTGGTCTGAGCCGGCTGCCTGTGTTAAGGGCTGGGTGAGAGTAGATGGGTTACCTCTGCAGTGATGTGCTGGTTTTATTGTGTTGGCTTCATCAGTTTTTAAATTCAGTCATTGTTGGTTTGTTTCATGTTTTTCTTTACTGATTGCAGTGACTTTCCACTTTTGGAGAAAATAAAACTCCACTTTCTCAACTCTGTGTTGACCCAGTTTTTACCACCTCAGCTATCCTCAACACTAAGAAAACTCACGGAAATCTTCAAAAAGCACCGCCAAAAAAGACACAGAACAATGCAAACGAAACGCAGAGAAGGTGTTTGGAAGCTCACCAAGGACAAAAGAGAAAAAAATAATAACTAAAGTAAAGCTACGATGCAGGCAGAGCTGAGTTGGGCACGGGTGTCAAGACATGGCCATCGGCTGGCCTATCGATCGGGAGGAAAGGTTCTCGGGTCACATCAAAGAGAACGTGTGACCGCCACCAATAAACTCAATGTTATTACAGCACGAACAGAGCAGGATGGTGCGGGCAAAACTGCAGAGAGCAAAGATCAGGGCGCTGATGTAATCATCCAGGTTTTCTTACAGACATTTCTCACTTTAAGCACCAATATAATCGATTAAGGCCGTGTTCATGACTTCCTACGCTTTATACCTGCAAGTCGAAAAGAATAATAGTTTATCCTATAACAGTAAATCACATTTAATCTGTGTGCAATTTTGTTGCCATTCTAAACAGACGTGTTCGGCTACAACACTGACAAATGAAAACAGAAACCAAATAAATAAATGGAAGAGAGGCTGCAAGTCCTTCAACAGATGCCAATTAGCTCAATTAAAGAATTAAACGCACCGCTTCAATTTCACCTGGAGGGTGTGAAAGGTGAGACAACTGAAATTGCTGATGCTGTTTTTCAAACACACACCCCTGCTGACTCCGCGCTTGAGTGTTCAGCTGTCTTGCTTTAGCGTTGGCCTAGATAATACCTGCAATTAAAGCAACACAGACTCCAGGAGATGGGTTTTTTTCAAGCTTGCTCATTTCACAAGAGATTTTAAATCGTTTTTTTTTGGAACAACATGCAAGTCATAGAATCTGGCTTTGAATTTTAAGACCATCTGTGATACTGAAATATTCGTATTCTGCGGTAAATGTCACCTAGTTTAAACTATATTTTCCTCTATATGTTCCCACATGTGCTTAATATGAAAGAGTATTTTCCAGTAAAATGGTAATAGATGTTAAAGCAGAGGTTCTTTTCATTCCTTAATATAAAGAATGTGAACTTAAACATATCTACGTGAAGTCTAATGAAAGAGAATGAGGAGACGTAACATGGCAGTGGTGTGAACTACATACCCGTCCACTCCTTATCTTAATAACAGGCCCTAACATCTCCATTTTCTACTACAAATGGACATCTCGTCACGCAGAATGATAACAGCTGGCATTTTCCTGTGCAATACGAAAAATATATTCCTTTAATTTACCACCAGGTGTTCTGAAGGACCTTTTATGAAATTTAATCGATACTTTAGTTTCAAGATATCATGACAGTGACACCGGGACCAGAAAATTCCTCCCAGAACATCTAAAACTGGGAGTTGCTGTTTTTTGTCGTGACCCAGCACAGAGAAAATGTTTGCCAACCAGACCCAAGTCCCGCTCTCATTGATCCATATACGGCTGTGACCAACCCAGGGACGGGCTTTCGGGTGTCTGCTACGTAACCAGCCGCTCAGTGCACTGCAGGGACATGCGGTTGGTTCCTGGAATAGAACTCGGTTTTACAGATTCACAGACTTTGTTGCCCTCCACCTTCCTCCAGTCTGCAGCAAATTGGCTCCCTCCAGAGTCCGGCTGGGTCTGGCTGCTGGAAATGAAGACAGAGACGAGGCAGACAAACCTGTCAGTTTGCTCCCAATAGCTGAGGACACCCGGGCGTCAGGCCCATCTCCCTCCAGCCTGATTCGCAGCCCTATTAGACTAATCTGAATTGATGCACAGAGCAGGAAAACTGTTAAATAACATCCTGACAGCTCTTTGGATTATAGGGTCTTCTACCAATATACCAAAAAAAAAAAAGACCAATTTCTAAGCCAGGCGTGGGAAACTTGTGGCAATTCTTGGACATGGGGGAAATATTAATCAAAGAATGGAGTGGTTTGTTTATTGGAGTAGCTGTTCCATTCACTATACCTGTCACAAGAATTTCCATTTCATTTAGATTAATGTTCTTCAGCCTTCAAAAAGATGGTGTCTTCATTTCATTTACCATTTATGGGTTTTATTGCCATTTGTAAATGGAAACAAAGAGCCAGCCTGCTATGGCCAAGAAAAGCAAGAGTCTTCTGAGCAGCTGATATAAACTGTGGAGAGGTAATTGAGGTGTTTCTGCGTTCACCGATAAAGCACATTTTACAGGTGATAGAACCTGAGACAGGCTGGAGTTAAGGCTACGATGTTTCTTTTTACCTCGTTTTCTTTAAACTGGCTTAACTGACGAATGGTCTGCCTCAGACTCAGATTAGATGGCTTAATTCAAATTTTCCCGTGCCTGTGAGTAATGGCCATGAACTACTATTGCTGTGAAGCATCATTATAATGATGGGTAAATTCCCTTGGGATGCGGTTTTAAATTGGACAGTTTGTCTCAATTTAAAGTCTCAACAAAAACTATTTTAGAAGAGATAAATGCAAATAATGATGTAGAACAAGGAAAAGATGACTGATGAAATTTTAATTGTTATGTCTTTTGTGTATCAATTCGCAGCATTGACAGCCGGTGCTGCTATAACAGAGATGTCACTTTACATTCAGATATAGAAAATTAAGAAACATTAACACATGGTTTCACGCTGTAAAGTGTTAATTTGACACAGGCATATAAACTGCACATTAATATGTACTGTTACGCCATGGCCAGCCCTTTCCATTAGCTTACGCCCAGACCATTAACACAAGCAGTCAATAAATTGCATATTGCTGTTAATCAAAGTGTTAGAAAGATACATTTAACTTGTAAAGTAAAACTAAACACACCACACTTTAATCAACTGCATTTAAATATACACTGTTGAATGCATGTTTAACGTAACTATAGCACTTTATCAGGATTTTTAATGTTGGGATGCATATTCAGTTCAGTACTGTACACCAGGAATAGTACTTAAAACTAATTCTTTTCTTCATCTTATGTAAGTAAATATCACTGCATTCTGAGCGGAAAACTACAGCAGCAAAGAATACATAACTGCTAACCTGAATCAGTTAAACATCCAGTTTTATAGTTTAAATTCAAACTTATAACATATAAATCAGTAATGTATGGTAGACCGTATATCAGAGGTAAGATTGAGTTTTTGTATTCTTTCGGAAAAAAATGTTTTAATTTCAGCTCAGTTTCATTTTACTTAAATCAACATAAAGTACATTAAAGCCAAGAAGAGAATGAACACTGTTTGGCAGTTTTGTTGCTTTTTATCCCTGTGTCTTTTATACTTTACAATGTTTTCATTTAATTGCAAAGGACATTTGACCCCCAGGATAAAAAGTACTGTTTTCTACACAAATTTGGAATCTGGTGAATTAAATTCTCAAAAAATATGTTAGTGCGAATCTTAGCCAAAAGTGACCTTGAAATGTATGGATTTAGGTGACCTTTTGGCTCTCATAATCTGTTACTCTAAGGAAGCAAACACACACTAAATCCTACTGCATCAATAATACACAGGCGTTTGACCTAAGCGATACCAAAACAAAAGAACCATGAAACGTATTTCTGAACAGCTGGGCCACATTGGCTTAATGTATTTAATGTTCATTATTTTCTTAAATGAGGACATAATTACTTACTCAAGGGCTGCACCACTGTAGTGCTTTATTACCATGCTCTCTTTTTCTACAAAGTACATGAACACTGATTTACACTCCTTCAGTGTAAATTCCCCTATAAGTTAAAATGTAATATTGTGGTAGTGTGTTGTTACACTGTGAGCTCCTAGATGCACATGTGGTCAGATAAATGCTAGACAGACAAGCTCGAGTGAAATTCCCCCACATGTGAGTAAGAATCCTAATGCTTTTGCTCGTTAAACTAACGGGTCGATTAAGACTCTGCTGAAACGAAACTCTGATACTAATGGAACATTAAACACGCTTTTTTCCTATTAGGAAAGTGTGAAAAAGAGTAATTCCACTTTAAAGAAATCCATTAACTCTCTTCCCATTTTATCATGTGTTTTGTGGGACTCTCGTTTCTTTGGACGTGAGTGAATGTAACACAGATTTAATTTAAGTAACATCGCTGGCAGACACGCTAGATACTAGAGATGTACGGCTTGAAGAGTGAATAAATGTGATGAGCTACGCTTGTTAGCATTCTCCCCCACTACAGCAGCTGTAATGCCTTTAAAATCTTTTATTTTGGTGTTTACTTATGTGTGCATTTACGTTTGACGTTATCGTCGCGCTAATACTTATGATGATGTATGTTGTTAATGGTGGCATATGGTGCCTTGCCAGTGCCCAAGTTTGGGATAATGTCTTATTTAAAGACAAAATTCACTTTGGCCATGCCAGACACTTAGGTAATTAGTATAAATTATTAAATTACTACTGCGTAAATGAGCTGCAAATGGCTCGAGTGAAAACTCAAGCTTTATCGTATTTGAGCTTCAGGACATATTGTAAATGAGCTGTTTGCCCAGATTGGGACATTTACTGTTTCTCTGCATACATATAGAATTGGCCACCGTATTTCAAAATATCTGCTACAGAAATTGCGTGTGCGTGCGTGTGTGTGTGTTGGTTTAAATAATGTAAAAAAAACACAAGCCTGTTTATAACAATTTTGTGTTGTCTAGATAACACATCTTTCTTTTACTGTGCAAAAGTCTTCAATAAAGAAATTACTATAATATATTAAATTACACACAATGTTGATCTCTAAACCTTGTCTCTATAATCATAATGTTGAGTAAATCCATAAAAACTATATATTTTGTAGTAATTTACAATAAATGTTTAGATTAATGTTGACACTCAGTATTTACATGCATACATGCTAGCATTTTTAAAAATTATGCGATAACTCGGGTCTAATTAGAAGTGAAGAAGCGTGTATTTAATGGCGATGTCCTTTCCACCAGGTGGCGCTGACAGTAAGGAGTGAAGTCAGCAAACTAGCACACACATCACCTTTGCCTTTGGGCCATAGCCATGAAAAGACAGTTAACACACAGCGCACAGAGAGCTGAAGTGTCATTTTTTCCCTTCTCAGGAAAACAGATTTTTGTTCTTATTGCTGAGCATGAATAAATAGTGTTGATCTTTGGCAACCAGATAATATTAATTTGCTGTAATTATGAACTCATTCATTAAAAAACTACTCATTATTAATATGTTACAAGGTGCCAGATTTGTTCTGTGTCTGTGCATGTTAACCTTTACAGTTCTGCCAATCGAATGTTCTGGTGAGAAGCATAAGATGAAAATTCTACATTGTGTTTCCATTGGCTCCTTAAGTTTGCCACTTTGTGAAATCACCAATAAATCACTGACAAGCCACCAGTATAAGGAGTGTGAGGTCTGTGAGTCACGTGGTGAAAAGTGTGTGAGCAGTCAGTGTGCCCGTTCTCATCCTCACACCATCTCATCTAACATCAGATGACCACTTTACCACCAATGGCACTGAACTGCACAAGTGGTTTGGGTGAATGAATGAATGAACTTCAGTAGTGAAGATCTTTCTTGTGTGGACCACAATGCTGTTTTTGCTTCAGGGAATTAAGTCAAAGTGTGTACAGGGGAATCTAATTCATCCGTGTAAAGTCTGGTACACTTTGTGTATCAGAAACATGTCCTCCTAAATATGCTAGAATAACAACAGGTGTCTCAAGAAGACACATTTCCCTTTTCTTCTTGGTGTTGGGAACAGATTTTTAGGCTCTGTAGTTAAGCCTGCTCCGAGGTCAAGGACATACGTGACATCATAAGGATGATGTGTCAATCCACTGCCATCGTTGGACACCCCCGCGGAGCATTTGAACCAAAGAGGGAAGGAATGCTATTCTTCTTCTCGATTTATGAGGCAGAAGGGACATGTGAAACGAAGGGGAGATCGATTACGCCTCAGATTCTGAGCGAGACGGAAACAGTATGTGCTTTTTTGTAAGTGGGGCCAGAGGACACACTTGGATGGTTAGACAAAGGGAAACCCAGGCCCCTCCTCTGTCCCCCTCATCCCCTCAGGTTCTTACATACAGTAATGCTCAATTTTATCATGAAAGCACAGTTTTTTTAAACTGACAAGTGAAATAACGAGGCTAAAAACAATAATAAATGTTCAACTTAAATAGCAATTTTAATTCTTGTAGTTACTTGTTTAATGAGCAATTACTCCCATGTTGTTTTTTAAATTAACAATCCAAACAAGTGAATGCTATGAATATTAATGACATTAGATATATGTTTAATTAGGTGAAATCTTTTTATGTGCCACTTCATTTTTAAATTTAATCTAACGCGTCAAATAATTAAAACATTTGCAACAAGAAATTGTCGTGCATATTTTAAAATTGCATGACCATTTTAATATGTTATAATGATGAGTCTTTCTTTCCATCCTTTGCATGCTCTTTCATCCAGTGGAATGTACAACTTGTTGCATTAATAAAAACGACTGTTTGATTTAAGAACTTCATCTACAAATCTGCGGTACAGAGCAGATCTTCAGTGCATTCTTAGGATATTCAGTCCATGAGTTTTTCTTGTGAAATGTTGCCTCTGGCACTAATAGCGAATGTTTATAATGAATGTTTATTTTATGTATGCTGCTGTGACATTACTGTTTGTTTGCATATGGCGGGGATGCCTCACTAGACTATAATAATATTGTGACAATAGAATGAATGGGTCACAAAATATATGCAATCATAATTATTAATATGAATGACATATTTTTATATGCTAAAGAGCAACAACAGAGTCACAGTACCAAAATTAATACCAATGCTCAGATCTGTGAAGACATAACGTATTAGTCTCTAGTGTTATTGAGGAACAATGTTTGGTGTAGTTTGTTGGTTTGTCGCCCTCTGTTGGTAGGGCTTTGAACTCCAATGAATTGTGACTCCAGTTTCCCGCCAGATCAAAAACACAAGTAATACAGCTTTATGAATTCACCAGCCTCTAAAAGAAACAGTTGGAAGGTATGTATTATAAAATCTAGCGATTACCATCATGTGCTAATATGATTACTTGTTTGACTGTCTTCACTGAGAGTGCACAGGTCAGAGAATCTGTACACCTCAGAAATGCAGCTTTAAATCTCCATTGAATGTTTGCTAAAAGTATTTGTCCAGTGTGCAAGCAATCATTTTTTGTATATTCCGTTTGTGGCTACCAAATATTTTAACCTGTCACTGTACATATAACCCCATACAAAGTGCTGATAAAGCCCTAATTTCTCATACTACTGTATGGCTAATTCAAAATTTAGTTTATTTAAAAAAAATTAAGATGTGCATTAATTAAGCAGTATCACATAAGAGGAAGTGATTTTGGACTGTGCCTATGACCGCAAAATATCAATTATTTGGGTCCGTCACCATAAATACTTCTTGGTGTAGTTTGTTTCAATGAACTGTTGAGCTCCTGACTCACAGTTAGTGTCATTAAGGATCATTGGAACTCCTGTGAAACAGAGTGATACTTGTAGTTAACCTTCCCAGTGCTGCTGAACTCTCTGTCACCACTCATGAAGTGCCTCTTGTTCAATCCAATAACTTGGTTGGAACTAACTGCTTTATAACACACGACGACTACTAGAAACTTTCAATATCCATAATGAGAAGATGCAGTAAAAGGGTGGGGAGACATCGAGACTGTCGACTGGGGTATTTCCCTTCCTTTGTGGTTGCTGTGGGTTCAGTGGGGGTGTTTGCCTCTCTGGCCTGTCTGCCACTGGGCTGGCTCGGTAAGGACAGGCTTCAGATGTTACATCTTGTGTTTATTTGCATTTTGAGCAACAACAGAAGGGCCAAAGTGCGTCGGGCAGTTTGACCACACTCTCAAAGCCAGGGGGAGAGGGGGTTGCGAGTTGTCTTTTGTATTCCTTATCCTTTGTATCCCCTTTTAGGGCACACTTCACACTGCCTCCAGTCACAGCTGGAGATGGTGTGGACCATCTGCCCCCTGGACAAAGCTGTGTTCCACTGAAAGAGGAGAGCAAGGGTCCACTGCACTGTCATGCATACAATAGAGTATACTGTAAAAAAAGCACATTTAAAAATGCAACGAAAGAGGAGATAATGGCCACATTCTACTCACATCTTCACAATGCTCTGGTAACTCTTTCAACACCTTCTCGCTCTCCTTCAGGAGACAGACTCCAAAGTTCTGATCTTCTCACTACCATCTACAGTATCAATTCACTGCATTCACTTTCAATATGCCCCCCCCTCAGCTTGCTCCATTATGCTAACATCTTACCTCTTTATTAAAATATATATTCAGTGTGACTTTCTATCTCCTTCCCTTCCATTTACGCTTGTAAATATTTATACATGGACACATTCTTAAGTCCCACCACACAGAACCTAAGATGGTAATACAGATGAACTTCATGGTATTTGTAAAGCTTTTATAACTTCCAGCTACACCTACCTGAGTGTCAGTTTTCACCCTACATTCTCTTCAGACTTCCCCAGCCACTGATTTTTCTTCTCATCCTTTGCCTGGTAAACCCATGTTTCCTGATTGTTGGTTTAATTTTTTTGCTTCCACCATGTATAAAACATAAAAATCTGATTTATGATTGATGCAAAACTTTAAGGGGCGGCATCTATAATTCACATCTTGGCTTGACAGTAATATCATCAGCCAATATAAGATTTGGATTATGCATTCTGATCCTGCGACACTTGTCATAGAAAACAATGTTCTTTATCTGCTCTTTTGGCATCATAAAATGAAGGGTAGACATTGAAAACCATGCAATAATTCAATGTTTTTCAGTGATGGCCCATCCAATTGCCATAACATGCAAATCGAATCAGATTCACTTATCACCGAAAACCTTGTTCATCCAAAGCGAGGAGTAAATTACTTCACGCAGGCACACACGTTGCTCCTCACATAGCTCTTCACTCTCATCTTCCCAGACAGTGACTGCACTCCTCTTCACCTTACTACAGCTCTTCTACCTCCCGCCATCCCATTGATGTCAGACAAAGAATAGTATCACTGCTAAACATAATCTGACATACATCCACCCATCTAATCTCCAACCTCCTCCAGGCCGTGCCGTCACATTAAATCCATGATTCTGGGATTTCAGGCTGAATTTGCCATCATCTGTCTAACCCTCTCTGTCTCTTTCTGTGTGCCAGTTAGATTTTTGTCCAACCAAATTCTTCCACCCAGCCTGTCCAGTAAGTCCATTAGCTCTGTCCTCAAAATTTTATAAAATGTTGACAATTCACTGGACTTCTATAGTCACCCAGCCCCACCTAGTTCTTTTCCATGACTGTTGCTAGGCAGAGGAGCCCACTCTCCTGACCTTCACATTCCAATACCCCTTATCAATCCACCTTGTGGCCTTTTACCCAGTTTCACTGGGTTGCACAGACAGTTGTTAATCCACTTACAGGACAGGTCATAAACAATGTTTTTTTTGCCATCACAGCTCACCCAGTGGGACTGTTCAGAAAATGTCCAGCACACCTTGTACGCGCAAACTTTGATATTCCTCATGATGACACTGAGAAATATCACATATGTGGAGGCCTGGTGGTTCGATGGGTAGAACATCCGGCTGGGTCGCAGACGTTTCCCAGTTCAAGTCCCATCTCAGCCGCCAGATGTGTCCTCGTGCGAGACACTTGGCGCTAGCTCATTGTAGTCTGTATGTGAAATGTAAATTTCTTTGGATTAAAGCGTCTGCCAAATGAGTAAATGTAATGTACCCTCTGTCAGGTGGTCCACCATGACCTTCTGGGGTATTGTAGGGCTGCTGTTAAACACGTGTGGCACTTTATAGTTTGTGCAAACAGAGATGTGTCTGTAAATCCCAAATCTATGCTTTAGATCAATATGTTTTATTTCTGTATGGGTAACTTAACTTTCCACACCCAAAGCGGTTGAGACATGCAAATATTGTGGTCGTGCACATCCTGTCGGGATCTTCCATTGTTCTGGTTTCAATGGTGTCATTTCTGTCATTTGGGGCGCTTGGCTTTCAACGTTAGATTTACACCCTTGAGTGTCAAGATATTCAGTTACACAGATTAGCTGCCATCAAACCCTGTTGTGTTTGTGAGGTAATTTATTTAATCCAGCCGATGTATGGCTTTGTGCCTCGGGGGCCAGCGGCGTCTCGACTCTGTGTATTTTCTTGCGAATCAGTAGATGCAGACACAGACACTGCAGAACTGGCTACCTCAGGTAACGTGGGATAATCTTTCCGATCTGTCCGAACTGTCGCTTGTACAATAATTTTTTCCTTTGATACCCCCTCACGTGTTGATAACTGCTGCCCTCCCACCTCCCCCCTTCAAATGCCGTCTCTCCCTCAGACAAAATATCCTCCCTCTCTTATCTCCATCTCAGTCGACCCTGCCTTGCAGCCGAAATGCCGCACCTTGCAAAGCTGCACTCACGCCTCTTGATCTCTGAGCGAATCTTCAGCCCCTCAGCTTGAATCACCCCCCCCCACTTACCCCCAGGGGGGCTCACCTTCTGTCTCACCTTGGCCAGGTATCTGGTGTCAGAGGGTCCGTGCTCCACACAAAATGCTCTTTTTCAACACCAGATTTCCACACAGCTCCTTGGTCATTGCAGAAAGTGAAGGTTAAAACTGTGTTGCCATGGCATCTTGTCCAAAGTAAGGATGTGCTGCTCATGATCATATTTGAGTGAATATGTTTAGCAGTCGGAAAAAAATCCTAAAAGGAGCTGGCAGTCTATTTCTTTTTCAAAACAAACTCAGCGTACTCCTTTTAGCAGCGTGCTGGCGATCTCTGCGTTTACAGCCTTATTCCTTATTTTAGTTCACTTTTATTTCGTACACGATTGGTTTGATAGTTGACTGTCGTGTGTAGCACACATCCCTCTCTACTGCTGTTTACATACGTCCAACCCAACACAACTCCTTAACGTTTTGTTCTCCTAATCCTGTCAAATAACTTGTCCCTGTAAACAGTGTGCCCATTTTTTAAAGTTCTCAGTCTAACATTACACAAACCATTAGAAAATGAATAAATTGACAAAATAAATAAAATAAATTGATTGATTAACCACCTGATTAGCAAAAAGAACTGGTATGATGTTTTGAACCGACCTGTAAAACTGGGACCAACATTAATGGCAGAGGTATGAAAATACCAGGATAGCTTTTTACCAGCCAAAACAGGCAAGATAAGAGTAAAACACATTTTTGCTGGAAAATATTGTGGTACGACATCAAGATTTATGCTTTACATTTCAAGTCTCCGGTTTGAAAGGAGCAGAGGGTTTGACTGAAAAGGTCAAATGTAGGACCACACAGGCATACATGATAAAACTCCTCAGGCTTTAAGTGTGGGAGAGGCAGAGACAGGCTTCTCTAATGGTTTGACACTTACGGTGACTCATTGATTGTGAAATTGACTTCAGTTTCATGTTTACTCCTCCCAGCACAGCGGCCAAGGCCCCACCGCACACACACCCCGTACGCACGAGAGCCGGCGCCGTCCCGCCTAACAGCAAGAAACGCAAACATCGCCGCGTGCTGGTAGACAGGCCCAGTCCAGTCAGAGAATCGAGTCTCTGGAAGACGACAGTGCGGCGGAGGTAACAGAGAGGCCTGTAAACCCAAAAGGATGTGTCTGCATGTATCTCTTCATCATAACTCTCCTCTCCCTTAACACTTTTCTTGGTGGTGTGATTTACAGCTAATGCCAGCCGAGCAACTGAGTGTTGACAGGCCTGTGTTTCTGGGATATTGCCACTGTGCTTTTGTCCTTGTATATTTGAAAGGGAAATGGAACTAGATTTACTAACCTCTGTTTTATATACGGGGAAGCCTGGAGCCTATCCCAGAACACATAGGGTACAGGGCAGAGGACACCCAGGGCAGGATGCCAACCCACCAAAGGGCACACACACACACACACACACACACTACAGGCAATTTAAACACACCAATCAACATAACCTGCATGTCTTTGGACTGTGGGAGGAAACCAGAGAAAACCCATCAAGCACAAGGAGAACATGCAAACTCCACACACACAGACCCAAGGCGGGAACTGAACCACCACGCCATCATGCCACCAGATTCTTAGTCTTTCTTTGTTATTATTATTTCTTTAATTCTAAAGTTTGTTCATCCACGTGTTGATGGGCACACACAGAGCACTGTTACTCCACACTGTCATAACCACGGATTCCAGTACATTTCCAAACGTGAAACTTTACTTTATTCAGACATTTCCCTGGATACAGAAGGGAGACTGGCACACTTTAGTTTTTCCGCACACGCCGACCTTATTTTAATTCATGAGAAAACCGTCAGCGTAGAATAAGCGGCGCGCACTACTGCAGGTACCAGCACACCCCCCCCCCCCCCCCACAGCGTGGTGTGCTCCCTCACCTGAGAAATGCACATTAGACAAGCTCTTTTTTTTGCTGTTGAAAACCCAGTCAAAATCAGGACACACACGCGCTGCTCAGTTATATGAGTGTGTGTGTATGGTGCACAGGTGAATATTAGACCCTTTGGAGAAGAATTTCTTTTTACCACACCTGTTTGCCTGAATTTGAGCAGTACAGAGAGGAGATCACAGGTTCACAATCTGAAGGTTGGTGAGTAAAGGCCTGATCCATGTTCCTGTCTGTAAATGTCTGCTCCAATGTAACATTTAGACATACAAATGAAGGAAACTATGTGCTCAGAAACTTAATAATTAAAAAGCAAATCCTACCTAAACAATAAATCCAATCACAACAAAGAATATTTACTTGCTTTAGTCTGGAACTGAACATGGCCTGTAATTGCTGTGAGGATGGTCTGTTCTCAAGAGTGCTGGAAAAATGCTTTCTTTTACTGGACTTTTTTCAGTGAGCCAAGAGAATTGTAATTTTACATGGTTTTAACCCCATGAGAACACACATTGAAAGGAGAGAAAGCACAGGAGTGTGACAAGATGAAACTGACTCTGTGACTCCTCACATTTATTAAACCACATGTTCAGGGTCAAGTGGCACAGTAGCTAGCACTCATACCTTCAGGGTTATGGGTTCAATAATGATTTTTCACTGTGTGTGTGTGTGTGTGTGTGTGTGTGTGGACTTTGCATGTTCTCCCTGTGTGTATGTGGCTTTTCTCTGGTTTTCTCCCACAGCACCAAAGACATGCTGGTTAGGTGGTTTGGACAACCAAAACTGCCCTTAGTGTGTGTGTGTGTGTGTGTGTGTGTGTGTGTGTGTGTGTGTGTGTGCGCACAATGCATTGGCACCCCATCCACGGTGTACTCTGTGTTATGCCCTAGTCTGCCTTTGATAGGCTCAAAGCCACCTGCAACCCTGATAAGGATAAGCAGTTGTATGATGGGTGGATGGATGTTTAGGGTCTGCTCAACAAGCACCAATAATTTCAGACCTACCACCACCTCCCCCTTTACAAGAACAGATGTGATGCTAATGACAGTAGAAAGACCTAGAAAGAAAGACATTCTCTTCTATATCCCACTTAAATTACAAATACACTCTAAACCTAGCACCACCGACACTGCATGATCAAAAACTGACATGCATACAATACAAAGCATTGAAAACTCCATTTTCTACTATAAGAGCTGCTTTGGGTTAAGGCGGTGGGTGGTGTTTTGTTTCACAGATGCTAGAATCTGAATGCTGGTTCATTATCTTTCTCTGTGAGTCCACTGGAAGGGTCACACCTGGCTGTCAGAATAAGGTTGTGTGTTCCCCAGTGTGAGGTGTTTTAGAATGCATTGTGTAGCGACCCTGCAAAAAGCTGCCTTATAAACATTTCTGCATAAATAGAGCTCTTGTCCTGTGCCTATTGTGTTTTTATGGAGAGCATTGCACAGAGTTCCTCCTTATGCCCACTGCATTTGATTGCTCTTTAATCAACTGTAAAAATGAAATGTACCAGACTCATCTACACATGCTACACCCCAGCCTTGGGTGACTGGAGTGGCCAGATTGTCATTAGAACCGAGCCTCATCTGTGCGTGAGTGACTGTGTCCCCTTTGTCAGTGAAACACAGACAAATGTCACTCTGGGGAAATAGGCTTGCTGATGTCATTAACTGCGGCCTGAGACCCAGGCACATGCTGCAGGCGGACAAAAGCGACCGCTTGACTCCCCGCAGCCCCCCGCGGGCCAAGGAGCCGAGGCTAGTCACACACGGGGCTCGGTTTAAGGGAGAGGTGAACTCAGGGTGACGTTTCCCAGCTGAAAGCTGTAAGGCTGTTAACCACGGTGTGGTTTCTCTGATGCTGGGAGTCAGAGAGACTAAAAATGTACACCCCCCACCACACACACACACACACACACACACACACACACACACACACACACAGTTACAGTATGTACATATAATTGCTAGTTCTCTCCTGAATCAGTGTTTCTAACCCATGTATGTTACTATGTTTAATGCCTTTTTGTGAGCCAGAGTTAAATTTTTATATGTGAAAGCATACTTCAATAATAAAGTCCTTGTGACTGTGATTTGACCTGCAGCCTTCAGTGTCTCCTGAAAAACAGCTTAAAACCATCCATTAAGCATTGCATTGCTTTGGATTTCACTGAGTCTTTCTTTATCTGCAGTAATCTTGCCATAGCTTTCTGCCACTGAGTAGAAACCCGATATGACATGGAGCAAAGCATAGGGCTCTTTCACCGGGGTTAGCTTGCTGTGCTAAGCCTGTGCGCCGAATTCAAGGGAAATTCCACTAAATCGGTAAAAGCAGTAGACACTGAACAAGGGTCTTCCCAACGATAATGCGCAGATGTGTCTCAGTTGGGCCCGTAACTGAACATTTAACTGAACATTTAACAAGTGACAAAGGATCACACAAACACAGTAACACTGTGCGAGGGCTGTTCACCAGTCATGCACTATGGCCTCGTGATAAGTCCTGGCACTCTTCACATACTCTTGACTGGAGTGCTTTTCACTCTCAGACAGCACCTCTGACTGCTCAGGCCAAACACCTTTTTCTTTGCATACAGTAGACATTCAATTCAATTCAGTTTATTTTTATATAGTGCCTTTTATAACAATGTGCCTAAAAGCACTAAACAGAAGAAATTGAATAGAATAAGCAGTAGGAATAAATATAAATGAGGCCAGCAGAGGAGAGGAATCAAAAACTCCACAGTGAGGAAAAAACAAAACCTTTGGGGGAACAAGGTTGACTGGCTGCCCAGGCCCTCCTGGGTATGCTAACGTTATGGAATAAACAAGTACGTATTGAGACTATGAATGTAAGTAGCACTATGATGTAAATACAATATAGTCCTCCTTTGCTCCAGGTGTTGATGTAACTTTCAATAGGCTTGTGGAGTCCCTCTGGTGAAGCTTCATCCAGACCCTTGGCACAACTTCCTGTGTCCCTACATTTTCATGGCACTGGTTGTCTCTCACACCAATAACATGCTCTCCTCTGATTTAAATGAGCCCTTTTACACTGAAACACTCTTTGCAGTGCCTCATTCAGGAGTCATAGTTGAAAGCTTTTAAGCACAGTCAACACTAATACTTTTAATTAGCGTTCAAACTTCAACTTAAGCCTCGCACTTCACTAGTATCTGCTGCTCTTTCCTGGAGCTACGGTATGGCCAGGGTCACCCAAGGACATATATCACGTGAATAATATCGTAACTGCCACCTGTAAGGAAGAAGTCACTGGGTGTAACTAGGCAACCCTAATGTAAAAGTTTTAGCTCCACCCAGACCCAGGGTCGTACTTGATGAGACCGTTCCAATTGCCATGACATCAGTGTAGTTAAACAGATAGATTAGAACAACCACACAGTTGGTAATTAGGGTGAGCTTCTCCATTCACCGTAACTGCCTTATAAGAGTCAGGCACTTAGGGACTTCACATCAGGCAACAATGAAGCATCATTCAGTACTATTGTCTCACAGTGTTGTTAATAGCTTTGGGAGTGTCTGAATTTTGACAACCCCCCAAAAAAACCCCCCAACAAGAACTTTCTCACTTCATATTCACACAGTTACATATCACTCATCAAAACCTTAATGACTTCGAAGATAATGGCAGAAACGACATTCTTAATTAGTTTGTTAATGGACTTACAATAAAGAATCACAGCACAAGTGTTTGTCTTTCCCTTTGTCATGTGACTTCGGCAGCAAAAACTAAACAATGATCTTTGTTCTGTTAAAACAAAAAGCTAACATAGAAAGTGCTTATACTGAACAGCATTTTCCAAGGCAGTACAAGTCCACATTTTAAATGCGAGCAACAGATTGTTAAATAATGGTGCAGTAACAGTCTGTACAAAGTAAATCCACTGAATTATTTAAATCTTTGTCTTTTAGTCAATAGCATTCTTAGCTGGTTCCGGAGAGAAAGACGAGAACAGCAAAAGACCTCATCCAATGAAAAAATCAATTCTTACAAATAGAAACAAATGCTCACTGCTGCAGCTGAGCTGAAATTTTGGGGGAGAACAAAGCTACAAAGAAACTGCTAGTTATGTGATTTACATCCATGTCCACAAAACCAGAAGACCGTGTTTACCCTGGTCATGATCATCTTGCTTAAACTTCTTACTGAAAACACAATAAAGAGGTCTCTTCTTTGGGGCTTTGGTTAAATACATATTTATTTAAACTTTCTCTTAAAGCACATTTAACCAACAAATGGCAGCACACCACATGCTTTGGAAAAAGGATAATATACACTGCAAATTTTTTTACTGCACACAATTAAGACAGGATGAATAAGGTAGTTATGTGGGCCACTTTACCACTAAGTACAGGGAAATCTATCTTTTCTTTTTCTAATCATTGCCATATGTATATCCAAACTGCAAAGAAGGGATGTTCAACGTGAAGACATTTTCTCCTATGAAATAGATGATATTCAACTTACCTCAGTTTGAACACGAGTATTTCATAAAAACTCGTAATTAATTTCTTTTACAACAACGACATGAAGTGTATTACTGCTATCTCTTATATATAGTAGGTTGTGGTTTGCTATAGAAATTTTAATTGTTTAATGAAATATGCCAGTCTATGCCAGAGTCCTGTGAAATAAATTTTTATTAATTTGACTTATGAATTTATACTGTATTTTGAGCCTTCGTATTAATGTGAGTTCTCTGATTGATGAGGTTGGCGCTTGCTGGCTAATGACATCATAACAACATTTTCTCTCTGACGAATCTTCAGCGACACATAAATTTATCATCATACTGAAATAATATCTTGCTAGTTTTTACTCCATATCATAATGTGCGTACAGGTACCGGAATACATAAATATGTTAACTGGGTGAACGAGAATTTATTAAAATAAATTGGCAAGGGGAAATTTTTTGCACTGTTGAGAAGATATTTGAAAAACACCCAAAGGCTGTACCAGTGTGAAGACAGGACTTTCTGTCCTGTAGAACAAAAGTCGAACTGTACGCCATTTCAAGATGCCTGGCAGCTCTCATGAAGTGCCCACACAGCCGGCTGCAGTATAATTACTGTAACAGTCTCACTCCATAGCCCATAATTATAATTTTCAACGTAAAGCCATTTTGTTAACAGGTGTCTGTTTTCTTATCCCCCCTCTTCATTTCTATCTCTCTTGCCTGCTCCTTTTTCTAAAAGGTGAAGCTAAGTAATAATTTGTTTTCGACTCGCCCCGAGGCAGGCCATGTCCTGCCACCTCTCACGCCTTTCAGACTCTGAGGCACCAGACTGCTGACACAGTTCCTTTGGGAAGGCATAAGTACACGAACCTGTGCTTTGTTCTTCTGTGCTGTTTGAACTGGCTCTCACCTTTCTGCCTGTCACTGTCTTCATTTTTGGTCTCTGAAAGTCACACCTCCAAGTGTTCTACATTCACTAAGAGAAGCATATCGAAAGCGCAATTGTCATGCATATACACAAATATAAATTTATGTATGCATAAGTGTGTGTGTGTGTGTGTGTGTGTGTGTGTGTGTGTTGGTAGCGCTTGTCTTAAAAGACAATGCTGGTCCTCACTGTGTTTCAGTCAGCTTTGAAAGGAGTGACCTCACCAGGGCCCAGAAACATATGGAGATCCCGTGTTGCCCGGGCAACAGGATGCTCCTTTTTTATTTTGGGGAGAAATCCAAAGGAGTGCAAAACATTGCAAAGATGTTAAATCAATATACATACATACAGTATGAGTTCAGTAAATCATGATTAATACTTCCTTTTCTATCATATGTTTCAAGATGTTTTCATACAGCACTCCCAGCTTCCCTCCTTGCCTTTGCTGGATCATTCTATAAGAGGGTGTGTCTTCTCTTGTTTATAACGTCTTGGACCATATTGCTGGTTTTAGGCCAATGAAACTTTCAAAACAACCTTTTGCTACCTCCTGTCTCACTGAGATTCATCTGAATTCTTTCAGAAAAAACCACAATAGAACAGCAAATTCCAAAGATGTTCTGACTTTTTAGACACGTAAACCCCCTGAGCTCCTCTCTAGAAAAAAAAAAGATGATGCCACTGGGGGCTGGTAAACACATGCAAAGCAAAATTGCTTCAAATGCTGTTGCTGACTAAAACTTTTGTCATCAAGTTAAAACACAAAAAACCACAATTGTCATATCCCTCTATTTTTATAAAATTTGAACCTGCGTAGCATCCTACTATGAGCAAATTCTTACCGGTTTAACACTTTTCAGCCATAAAACACCTGCATAATATTATATGGACAAAGGTTGGCTGTGTGACAGGGCTAACATGGTCATCTTTCGTCTCTTTGTTTTATGTTCCCATAATGCATGTGGAAAAAATGTGGTGCCAAAGCATAAAGAGGTTGAGAAAATTATTTTGGTTGTTATGCAGTAAGAAGTGTGGTTACATGACTGCTTTGAATCACTGGAAACATCAGCCATATGCCCCTGAAATGAAACACTTAAAATAACCGATTAGGTTAAAATATTTGCACACTTGTGTGGTTAATGTGTTTGCCTTAGATCAGTAATTTCCAACCTTTTTTCCTAGGACTCCCCCACCCCAACTTGTATTTAAGAAAAGCTAAACCTTCCCCCAAGCTCGTATGCACACGCACACACGCACACACACACACACATACACACAGACACACAGACACACAGACACACACACACAAACACACGAGCAGAATAAAGAGATTCATTCCAAATCTTTATTACCAAAAATTAATATTCTTTTTGTTAAAATTGTTTGATTTTGCTAAATACCCTATTATTTTTGAGTGAGGACCAAAAAAAATATTTTTAAATAGTTTTATATGCAGACTTTAAATTATAAGCAATGTGTGGTGTTCTGATTTTATTTAATATGTAAATCTAATTGTGACAATGTCACAACCTGAGAGTTGACATAGCTTTGCACACCCCCTGTATTTTTTGGTTCCTGCTTGGGGGGGGGGGGGACAGACCCCAGATTGGGCACCACAGCCTTAGGTAAACCTCAAATGGCATAAAAATGCCAACATTCTTTTTCAGTGCAAAAACCACTACAGTTTAGAAGGTTTTTGTTGCAGAAAATTATTTGTAGATCAGAAATAATTATCTAACACTTGAAGGTTGAACAAATCGGCATGCATTATGTCATGTCATTGCTCTTATTTATTTTCTAATGGCACTGCTTAAGTACACTTGACTAGGTACATCTGCTAACGCTGTGTAAGACAAAGCTAAACTTCACGGCCGCTTCCTGCAAAACAGCAGTCAACAAGTGTGCAGATGGCTTCTGCAGGTGTCGCATGTTTATGGTGTTCGCGTAACAATGGCCATGCCATCTGAGAGAGCGCTTTGAAAAGTTACAGAGACCGCAGGAGCAATTCATCCGGCCGCTACGACGCGTTCTCAGATGCAGCACGCTACACGTTGTGTAATTGGTGCTGAATATTTCGGCCAAAGTCCTTCATTCTGTTTGAGAATTGGCACAGCAGGCGCACGTGTTCAGTCACTATTATGGAATAATTAAGGTTATTCAGTTTATTCAATCACACCTATAACCAGGGCTGCCGCACAGGATTTTGAGGCCCATGAAAAACACTGTATCCATTGTAACCTTGGAATCATCCCAGGTTTCCACCCCTTTTTGATAAGCAGCCTATCAAGGTGTGTTTAACTAAGGAACCGTTCAATGATTCTGCTTTCGTTCTTGCCATGTTCTATAAATTTTTCATAGTTTTCCAATGAAACATAAGCTTAAAACCTTGTTTGAAGAAGCAACACTGGCTGTAAAGGTATTATGCAGGCATCATTAGCTGCAAGGCCTTGCTCCTAACCAACTTCTGTTAGCCATGTGGGGTGCTTTTCCAGAATGCATATTAGTTATGCAAACCCAATGGAACGCTTAGAGCCGGAGACAAGAATTCTTGCAGAACATCACAAGACAGGATGAAACAAGCAGGCTGAGTCCCAGAGCTGCCTCTGTAAAACACTCATCACAATACCAGAACTACATAGATCATTAACACACAGAATGGCGAAGCGCAGATATGATCAGAGCAGATTTCAGATAAAGCTCCTTACCTTCTGAGGTGTGGGTAAACAGCATCTTGCCACAAGTTAATGTAGAGAGAAGAATGCAACCAACACCTTTATGTGTGTCACTTGTATTTATGTATTTAACAAAACTGTCAGTTGTCAAATTACATACAAGTAAGGGCCATATAAGAAGATACTGTGCTTTGATCTTGGCATATAATACATTCTTCTGTTCATTAGTTTTAATTTACAATTTTTTTTTACTTAAAATTTTTATAACATTTTGGACAACTGTTTCTTTTTTATTGAATTTATTCATTTCAAAGTCACGTCAGACAGGTTTATTTGATGTGAACTAACAAAACATTAAATTATATAGATTAAAATCATAATTTAAAAAATATAACCTGCATATACAACACAGTAAACTGGAGCAGAACTTTACAGTTGACATGCTGCTACAAAACTTCTCACACGTAAAAAATTGTTTTTAATGTAGGAAATAACTTCATGTGCTTTTAACAAAGAGGGTGGCATTTTTTTCTCCAATAATAAAATACATTTTACAATTGCTTCTTTGTAAAATAGCTGACAGAATGCTGAAGGCTATGAATGAGTTGTGACTAAAAAAAAATCACTGTCAATCTCAAGAGGGGTGTGGGGTGGGTGCGGGGGGGGTTGGCACATTCTTTATGTTATCTTTCCTGCATTCCTTTATCCTTTATCCTCCTTGATTTTAATAGCCTTTCTTTTCTTTGACTTGAAACACCATAAATGCTCATGCATTTGATTTGTATTCCAACTTGTAAATTCACCCTTTGTATTCCAAACACAGCCAATGTTTATCAATTAAATATTCCTTTATAAAAATTTCAAATTCAATTTTTGTTCACCTTATAACAAAAGTTCATGATAAGTCACTTAAATAATACATCGCACAGCTCCCTAAGCACCTGAGCATAAACCCTTTCAGTTATTGGCAAGTTTGTAGCTAAGCGACTAGACAGACAAATGAAACTGTCTGTATAGACCACAATGTCTTACACACTTATTTGTAATCTAATGCTGGGCGTTAGGAGATTAAGTTAATTAGTGGTGGTGAAGGGCCAGACTGAGAAGGAAACATGCAGGGTTTGTGGATATTTCGTTTCAAACGATACATGTAATGAAACAATGAAAGTTGGGGGAAAAATATAATTGCATTATTTCTGCACAGCACAACTATCTTTAAAAGGGCTTTGCATCAAAGTAGACTTTTCCACTTCTGACTCTGAAACAACATTGGTCCCATTAATATATTTCAACATAATTAACAAAGCCAGGCACATATCTTCTCAAAAGGGCACATCTGTGAGGTGAATTCAGGGCAGAATGGTGTTTTCTACTTTGGGAAAGCATGCATGTTTGTCTGCACGCATCCTTCAGCACACCCTCATTCATTCCTGTGTTTTTCTGTAATGCTGTGGCTCCAGGAGCATTGTTCTGAAGACAGAGGATCCCAGCTCCTAAGCCATTATGGAGACCCATCTGTTTTCTGTTGAGATGCAGGTTTACAAACATGTCTGAATTCACCCCCTCATGTCTCTTTATGTCTCCTCCACACTAAATGACTCCTGCTCAACAACTCCTGTGGGAGAGTGTTGCATAAGAACACAATGGCCTACTGATACACTGACACCAACACATCAGTGTGTCAGGGGAAATAAGGCATCAATAAATCAATTAACTTCTAAGTAAGATTATATATGAGCAGCAGCATTTTGGACAAAGATCAGACGGCATATTACTTCCTCTTACGTTACACTCTCTACAGTAGCAAAAAAGAGCGAGGTATATTACCAATAATTTGCACTACAAGAATTAAGTCAGTGGTTTATCACTATCTCTAAAGAACAATGTTTCCTAACGATCCTCGGAGCAATTTACAGTCATCTCTCATTTCGAAAGAAAATCAGCAGCGAAACGAGTTTATTTGCTTTATACCCTTTGTTCATAACATTAGGCTGATAAATCCATTATTATAGTCGAAACATCTGAAAGGTAAGATGAGAAAAAAGGATGTGCGTATGTGTAGACTGGATTACAGAACTCTGAAAGTGAAATAGAATTTGCAGGATTCGGTGATATTAAACGTGCATAAACAGTGAGTTTCTGCCAGTGCAGATCAGCAGAGCGGTGTGTTTCTAACTGGCTCTGCCTTCCGTCCTCTTCTGAGCTCTTGCATCGGGCTCAGCGCCGTTCGGTTTTCATTATCTTTGCTTATGCAATGTATTTAACATTTCATTTTAAGCACAGAAAGTACGTTGCTTAAATATGTCAAGGCACCTGGCTCTCATAAAGTAGAAATTATGGACCTTAAAGGATACGTGATGATGGCGTGATGGTACTACCAATGTTGTATCATTTACAAAGAAGTCACAAAAACAACATTGAAAGAAATACACGAAAACGTTTGATTTATCCTGAATTTGAAAGAGTCCGCTGCCTACTTATTAGTCGAATAACCCCTCCTTATCGAATAACCCCTCCTATAGTGGGAGTCACCGCAGTAGCAGCGTATATAAATATCCCTTCGTAGAAAGGTTGCGTAAAGCCGCTGTACTTTAACCATACGAGTACCAGGGTATTGGAGTGACTTACCGGTGTTCATCATGTCTGTCTACGAAGTAAGTGTCCAAAGAATTACATTTAAATAGTACACTGAAAATAATAGTTACCAATGTATTTGTTATGTTTACATGTGCACAACAAATGTGTAATTTAGTAACGACAATGTGTAATTTCTACAACTTTGCTCGAAATTTTGCAAATGTTTATACACATAAAGTGATTATTTTCGATAATGACGAAATAAAAACAAGATTTACTAGTAGCAGTACTTATAAAATAATAATAATAATAATAATAATAATAATAATAATAATAATAATAATAATGCACAATTTAAAATAATGATTATCTGAGAAACTAACCTGCAATGTTATAAAATTTGTCAATTAACGCATTTATTGTTATTGGTTTATTTTGTGTTGCAGACCATAGTATTTGACATGAATGGTACAGAGTCCGGTTCTGGATTTGAGTATGACTTCTCTGAACATTTTGAGTTCCCCTGCGACAGAGACCAGAGTAATGATTTCCAAAGGATCTTCCTCCCGACAGTGTACGGAATAATTTTTCTTCTGGGAATCATCGGCAATGGGCTTGTAGTTGTGGTGATGGGTTACCAGAAAAAGTCAAGGACCATGACCGACAAATACAGGCTGCACCTGTCTGTGGCTGACCTCCTCTTTGTCCTCACGTTGCCCTTCTGGGCCGTGGATGCCACCAGCAGCTGGTACTTTGGAGGCTTCCTCTGCGTCACCGTCCACGTGATCTACACCGTCAACCTGTACAGCAGCGTGCTCATTCTGGCCTTCATAAGTCTGGACAGGTACTTGGCAGTGGTGCATGCCACTAACAGCCAGGGGGCCAGGAAGCTTCTGGTCGAGAAGGTCATCTATGTGGGCGTGTGGCTCCCGGCCGCGCTGCTCACTGTGCCCGACCTGGTGTTTGCCAAAACCCAGGACATGGACACCAGAGTGAACTGCGATCGAGTTTACCCACAGGAGTCCTTGACCAACTGGGAGGTCGCTTTCAGGTTCCAGCACATCCTGGTGGGCTTTGTCCTGCCTGGCCTCGTCATCCTCACCTGCTACTGCATCATCATTTGCAAGCTCTCCCGTGGTTCTAAGGTGCAGCAGAAACGCAAGGCGATGAAGACCACAGTCATCCTTATTGTTTGCTTCTTCAGTTGCTGGCTGCCCTACTGCGCTGGCATCTTTGTGGACACACTCAATAGGCTAAAAGTGATCCCTAAGAACTGTGCTCTGGAGGAGAGTCTGCAGAAGTGGATCTCCATCACCGAGGCACTGGCCTTCTTCCACTGCTGCCTCAACCCCATCCTCTATGCTTTTTTAGGTGCCAAGTTTAAAAAATCTGCTCAGCATGCTTTGACTGTGAGCAGAGGGTCCAGTCTGAAAATGCTCTCCAAGAAGAGAGCCGGGCCCTCTTCAGTTTCTACAGAATCCGAATCTTCCAGTTTCCACTCTAGTTAACGTTTATTTGTCAGTAATCAGTTTATTTGAAAATACTTTTATTTTTTATTTTTAAAATACACATATCATGTAAATATGTGATGCAAGATTTTTTTGTACAGTGTAGTTTTTTTTTTGTATTTCTTTTGATGAACTGTTATGTACTATCATACATATTTTCTGTCTTGTTAAATACCTAAGATAATGTGGTTTGGGCAGAGCCTGTAGGCCATTGATTGGTCTTTATAAAAGTGCAAATATGAAGCCTGGATATCTAATGCGTGTCAAGCAAGAAACCTTAAAAAAAAAAAAAAAAAAAAAAAAAAACTTTCTGAAAAAAGTATTATGTATGTGTGATGTTTTTTCCTCTCCCAGTCCATACATATGCGATAGATATGCGAATATGTAAATTGTTGAATCTGAATTGCCCTTACGGTGTTAGCATTTGTGTATGCGCCTGCCTTACCCCCTGTTATCTGGGCTAGGTTATAGTTTCCTGGGACACTGCATTGGATAAACGGTTCAGGAAAATGAATGAATTAAATCTTATGTTGAAACGTGATGAAATAGACATTGTGTTTGAAAGGGCGGCTGACACCAAAGTTGTATATTATTGTTATAGGCTGTAAATACTTGAAGACTCTTTTTTAGCACTTAGTTGAATTCAGAAAGTAATTTATTACAAATATACTCATGAAAGCTGTTCAGTTCAAAGTTGTCAGAGGGTGTAAAAGACTCCATAATTTTTATTCATCGTTCTTTCCATTCTACCATGTTCGAAATAAAATTTCAAGTATATGCAAACGTGTGCATTGAGTCATTTGCCTGCAACAACAAGAAGGCGTATTTGCTCAGCTCTGTAAACAAATCCACACTGTTGCATGATGGCTAATCCATTGAAGAGAATGCAGGTTGTATGTAAATGTGGCCTGGTTTGGCTGAATAGAAAACAAGTTGGGGGGGGGGGGTCTCTTTGTTGGCAGTAACTTTGGTGCTAGTTTTGTTCCATTTTGTCCTTGTAATTTATCCAGGGCACAAAGACACTAGATCTAGGATATGACAGAAGAGGCAGTTACTACTAGTGCTCCTGGTTCTCACTGTGGCCTGATTCCCCTAGAAGCCTGCATCCCCCAGCGTTAATCGCTAATTGGCGCCACTGAGTGTGTCCGTGGGATTCCCCTCGATACGTTGTGCTGCCGTGTGAGAAAATGCTGGGAACAGGGGATGAGAGTTTGGGTACATGTGCTACCGCACATCGCAGTAACCTAACAATGATTGTTTTGTGTGGAAAGGTGCTATGGAAAAACATACAAACAAATATGCCCAGTCATTAAGACATTCAAAACAATGTAATCTGTCTTCAGCTCCAACCCAACCTTACAAATAACAAGTCTTTTGTGACTTGAGATGGGTTATAGTTATTTAAAATAATCATGTGCCTTATTTAATTATATAGCTGAACCTTTATTGGAAAAAAAAGACATTTTTCCTTCTTGGCAAGTTATAAAGCAAAAAAAGAATGATAATGAATATTTACTGTATATCCTAGTGGACAAAAGGTGTTCTACTTTTACTTTCAATTCTATGAGGAAAAAACCCATTAACAAGGATATTTGTGTTAGAAATAAAGTTATATAACAAGAAAATACATTGAAAAAGCTCTTATATGTGATGCTCTTCATAAGAGAAAATGTTTCATTTTCAGTGTTTTCTCTAAATACTGTGGTCAGCAATTACTGCAACATATGAAGCTTTTTTCCCCCCTTTGTGTTTGGGGCAGAACAGAGGCTCGTTCGTTTTCATTAGCACACTGCAAATCATCCCCAGACTGAAGCTGAACCAAGACTGACCCAAATTCACAGTGTTTAACTATGAATTGGGCTTCAGCACTAGCTAGACGGGATTACGTCGCCTTCACAGTGAAGGCAGACAGTCTCGCAGTGTTAGACCTGCTTTAAGCTTAAAAGAAGGAAAAAGAAGGTGTCAGGTATTTCAGTGATCTCAGGCTTTTCGAGGTGTCACGGGGGGCACCTTACTCTGGGTGCTTTGTTGCCAGCATGCAGGTATAGCAGGGGAAGATTTTATCAACCATAAGCAACGAACCAAAAGGTAAACTATAACCGGCCTTTATTTACAGCTCATCTGCAACGAAATGCTAAGAGCAACTAAGGAACCATCAAGTTACTAAATCAAAGCTATAAACAAGTGCATGTTTTCTATCAGGAAATTACTGGGCATGATTTCATTAATAACAAATTCCTGTTGCTACCATTTGTAAGTAGAGGGCAATATTTATCATGACTGAGTAGGGTCAATGTTTTGCATCCAGCATCCTACTGAAAACAATTGTAAGCAAACTGATACGGTCTTAAACAAAACCGCGCATCCTATTGTAATTTGTAATTAAAGTGACAAAAGTCAGTGCATGCATTTGTGTATGGAAAATATTTATATTTCAATATGACACAGCATTATAGTTATCCGCATGTTTCTTAACTTTTTAATATAGTATGATGTTTTGTTGTTTTAAATAAAATAAAACAAAATTTCCCTGACTGAACAGATTCCTTAATGTCTTTGCTAGGTGAAACAATTTTGCACTGTGACATGGTGCCATCCTAAGTCTCTAAAAGGGGAAATTAAAGCAATTGACAAACACAAGGGAAGAAATAAATAGAGCCAGGGCCCATTAGACATCTGGCTGGACTGCTTAAAAGGTCTGACAGCTTGACCCATGAAGAACAGAGCTAGACTGTTGCGTAACGAGCTTTTGAGCTCATTACTTGTTTTCAAAATTGAGCTTGTGCTCATTTTCAAATAACATTCACAGCCGTATTGTGAGACAGAGGGCAGAACACAGTAAACAGCTGTGTTTGGAGTCATCCTGCAGAATTTCTTTTTTGAGTGTTTGTATTGTTTTGGCTGGGACTTGACCACCCGGAAGGCAGCTTCCTGTCTGGGAACCTCTGAGAGATACACGCTAACTGCACAGTCAGGAAAACCTTGGGCACCTGATGCCAGCTTTGACTCTGCTCTTCCAGGCTTGCCCACTCAGTATGGGCAGGAGGGGTATGATTTAAAGCATATTTTGTTTATTTAATATTACCAGTAATGGTTATGGAAGAATGAACATACCTGAGAACAGTACAGTGGACAAACCAGCTATCCAAATGATACAATGAAGGACTCAAGTGATGCATTATTTAAACTCATTAAAAGTAAAGAAGTGTTTTGATAAAGAATACACAGACATGAAAGCATTGCGATATAAAATTGAAAATTTTTGTGCAACATAGAGCAGAATATAAGCATAAGACAACTGTCTTGCACACATAGAAGCTACAGTGTTTGTAAACTTATGAATGAAGGGGTGGGAGCTCAGCTCATTAATACAGTATACATGTATAAAGAAAACCAACCTTAAAGCCAGTTCCTCATACAGATGTGTAAAATACATTTTAAAGATTAGCTCATGCGGTGAAAAACGAGATGAGAAATATCAGTGCTGGTGTCCGTTTTTCTTCCCTTAACTACACTAATAATGAAGAAGTGTCACCGTGACATAAAAACAGTTTTAATCACTTCTCACTCAAATTCAGCTGGACAGTGTAAGCCAGCGGTGACACAGTGACAGGTGTCTGCCAAGCCCTATAAGGGAGATGCTCTTCCGGTGGGAAATTACGTGAAGTCTGTTATCAGTGTGGAAAGTATTATTCAACAAAAAACTGCCATCTTAAATTAATGAAACTGAGGTAAACAACATTTTTTCTTTGACATGTATTTTTTCCTTCTGGTTTTGTTCCCTTGTATTTCATGCTTCCATTCTCCTGCCTCTTGTTAAGTTTTCACATTGAGGTTCTAAAGCTGACCTTTTCAGTCCTTCTTGGGTCAGTTTAGAAACTGTCGTTAAAGAATAGGATAAGAACAATTCAGCGCTGGATGCATGAAAGTCTCCATGATAAAAAAGGTCGATGTTAGACCAGCAGTTTTTGGAGGGGGCGTCTGGCCTCATTAAAGGCAAAAAATCCAAGACATGGAATTGGAACTTGTGAGATTTCCCCCAAAACTCTTCCCACAGACAGCCTTGCTTCTATTCCTCTGCCAAGATGTGTAGGTTGGTTTAGCTTGGTTTAGTTTTTTTTTTTTCTCCAAACAAATTAATTGCCAAGAATATAATGGCTAAACTACATTTAAAAAACCAATAGCAAAAAGAAAGGACTTAAGGGCTTCTTTACATTTTACCATGTTAAGGAGTGATTTTTTTCCCAAAGTTCAGGTGTTCCTGACCCTGCACTGAGACACTTGTGTGCCTGTCTGATGTGTGTGAGGATCTTGTACAGTTTCTCGTGCCACTTGGACCTGCTTCTGTTCTCAGTGACAGCTCGTATTTACACTGGGATTATAGACGACCCCAGCCTCACACTATACACAATACGGCACAACGTTTGATGTTTGAGATTTGACTTTCAGCCTGTTTGTCTTTGACCTGAAAGATCTCTAGTCATCTGATACTGCAGGTTACATTTTGGGGCTTTTTTTTGGAGGAAGGGATAACACTGTTATCACAAAAGATCTACAATTCTTCTCTGATTCTTAATTTTTTATGCCTTTATAATTAACCATGTTTATCACAATCAGTCTTCAAAGTACCAAAGATCAAAACAAGTAAGCATCCCTTGAGAGCAGAGATATTACAGCCCAGATGCCTGTGTTGGCATGGTACTCTGTGCCAATGAGAAGAGTGCAAAACTGCAGCAGCCCCTCTGTCAGGTGACCTGCTTCTTTCTCCGTGAGGATGCATTTTCAGCAAGCACCTGCTGTTCCCATTGTGTTTGATTGTGTTGCCTTGTTTATCACACCTGGAGGTCCCTGGCCTCTGTTTTTCACACGCACATGTTATTTCCTCCAGTGCTTTGTGTTGTCGGGACAAGCTAAACATAGGAGCGCAAACCTTTCCTTTGCAGTCTTGTTGCGTGCTGGAATTAATTACCCGACGACCCTTGTTTTGATCTTGACAATACGTGCAAAGGTCAGGCACAGCACTCCAGCACAGAAAAGGTGTTTCATAGCAATAATATTAAGAAATACAGCCAATTAACAACTTATGATTTGAAAGAATTGTGATTTTTAATGGCATTTCTAACAAAAATGAAAGAATATTTGCCATTCTTTTTAATGTGTTTATTGACCATTATTTTCTTTGCGCTTTAATTTTTAAAAGGAAATGATGACTCATTCTTTAAAAAGACACTTTCATGTATAGCCTAGCTTGCCAAAACAATAAAAAATAATTAATAAATTACAGAACTTCTGAAATTACTTTTTACAGTTTTTAGTGTTTTTTACCAAGTTAAATTATAACAAGTTTATGAAACTAGAATGTGTGCCACTAGCTCTGGTTTGTATAAATCAGTTACACATCTAATCTTCATGCCATTACAAAGTAAACAACTTAGCTTCAAAATCGGTCCTAGAATTCCTCTGCTTTTAGCAGTCCAGGAAAACAACAGGATTAAAATGTTATCTAAAAGCTTAAATGTGTCCCACATCCTGTGGTTGGGTGAGGGGTGATATTAATTTTCCCACATTTAAAAAGCTTCCTCGAGGAAGTTGAAGAAATAGCGCTGGAAGTTTATTTAGTTTTGCGTGTTGTTAAGGGGTCTTCCTGTTTTAGCGTGTCGGAGGAGGATAAGGAGGAGGGGTGCGCTGGGGAGACGCACCCAAAAACGCCGACCAAGCTTAGGATATTAGGGAGAAAGAGGCTGGTCAGCATCCTCGCCCTCGTCTCGTACAGCTGCCATCGTGACGTGGACATGAGCGCAGGGAAACGTCTGACGCTGGTGGTTCGAGGATACTCATTGTTTCGGAATTCCTGCACTTGTGCGCCTGGTTTTGTACTAACAAACAAAGGCCCATTTAGCTCAAAATTCAATATCTGCTGTAAATGACACCCTGGCGGGGAAGAGAGCCGCCCCTGGAGCATTTTCTATCGCTGCTTTAGCGTTCGGAGCGCAGCGCAGCAGAATGCAATTAGGCTGATACGGTGACTTAAATATCGCTCACTGGATTTTACAAGCTCGTAATGAACTGAGTTGTGTTTTGTAACTGTTGTATGCGTACTTACATGATACAAATGACAAATAAAATCACACTGCCAGACTATTGCGGGTAAATTTCACGCATTGATTTAGGGACTAGGACCAAAACACCAAAATACAATATACACTATCCTCTTAGAATAACAAACACAATGCCGTTTAATAGTTAATAAAACTGTACTACTCATACTGAAATAATTATTTAATCAGTAAGTCATAATGTTTTGATAATGTTTTATTGTCATTGTCAGTTTTTAATATGACACCTCTGTTTTTCTATGAAAGATAAAACTGCTGGTTATAAAACAAGAGTGATGAAAGAGCAACACTGTCTTGTTCTTTGAAACCAAACTTGTTTTAGGTTATGAAGGCTTGATGTTCATAGATTATTTAAATGTCCAAAATGTCCAACATGTTTTATTTTGTGTTAGTTTTCTCAGTATGTTTTGTTGCCTGCAAAATTTCCTGTTTTCCATGACACAATAGATGTATTATCAGTGGTTTTCCTGAAATGTCTACTTTCCGGCTTCTAAACAGACATGCATTTGAGGTGTGGGTGTACTGTATTATAAAAGTGCTTTGACCTGCATTTGTATGTTGTACATTCGTGTAATTCACCCTCCTTAAGTAATTGATGTAATGCAGTTGAATGAAATGGTGTCAAATTGGGCATATATGATTTATATGTTGGTAAACTGCAATTTAATAACATCAACCTGCTTTCATCTGAAAGTGGAGATGTTCCTGCCAGCACCATTTTCAGAGGGACTTATTAAGTAAGATAACCTCTTGTTATTAACACCATGGGTTGCCATGTTTGTTATCAACACCATGGCATTTTGTACATCACAGATCAGGACTGGTTCCAAACCACCACACCAGAAGCACGTACACTAGCGCACTTGTTCAAGAGAGACAAAGACACAATAAAGAATGAACCTGTGCTTATTGCAATATTACAATAGCTTCCTTCCAGGACAACTTCCGTGTCAAGAGTTGTTTCCCTCCCCGTCTATTCATTCATTCAGCTCTACACTAAAGGATGTCCTTGAGGGAGAAACAACATCCTGATTACCACGCCAGAGAAGTCCGCTGCCACTCAAAGTTTCAGAAGGAAGAACAAATAAGATGGAGGGCCTTTTGGGGTGGGGGACCTTGGCTTTGAAGAATTCACAGGGTCACTGTGGAAGGTGTCTTATTTACAATCTGCCACTCTCATCAGAGCTCTGTGTTGTCTTTGAACCTCAGACTGTTAGGTGATAAATGGTTATTACTAAGAGGTTTTGTATTTAAAGCCTGACTCTATTCAAAGTGACTTGATAATGATCAGGTGTATCAACAAGTTGCTTTTGCCACGTAACAACTTTAATATCCCACTGTGCTCGAGATGTGTGTACTATACCTACTACCCTGAAACTTTTTTTCCACCCAAATTTCCTTTTTTCATTTTTGCAGGACCACTCATGCCTGATTCATTTTTGTATAGTCTTCACTGTAAACTATGCAATGATGCAAAACCTCTATTTCAAAAAAAAAATCCTTCCAGATAGAAAAATAAATGAGAAATAGCTGATAAACAGTTCTTTTTTAAAATCAGCAGATCACGATTATGCAGGCAGATAACGGCACATAGTAAAAAACATCTCAACCCTCTGACTCACACCTGATATGTTTTGTGGATTAGGTGAGGGCCAGCTCTGCCTGCGTTCAAACAAAGCCTCATCTTGCACAGAGTTACCAGACAAGATGATGGTGTGTGGAGCTAAAGACCCAAATGTCCCATTCAGGGAACTAATCAAACTCTTGTCCTGACATCTAGTGGTTACTAGCATTGCGGCCATACTTACATCCACTACACCAACAGAAGAGACTATATATTGACAGGTGCTGCTTTTGTTAGTGGAAAATTCCGGAGAAGGTGGGGGTTCAGACAGCTGAGCATCATCCACCGTTCTTCCAGGAAAGCCATGCCACACAAAGGTTATGTCAGCAGCTGCCTGACATGCAGGCTCTCAGCAGCCGCGGTTGGGAAACCAAACGAGGCAGATGTTCAGGCTCACCCACCATGGGGGGTGGGTGGCAGCTCCACTGTATCCTGTTAGCCAAGCTGAACAATTGTGAGAACAGGTCACTCCCCATGTGCTCTCCGTTTTCACACATTTGTAGGGAAGGAGTCATTTTTCATGCAATGACAAAAGCTCTGTTTTGATCAGGGACTCAGCACTCGGTTCAACTGGGCTCTGCTGGGTATGATAACAAACACCAGATGTGTCTGTACAGGACAAGCAACTCTTTCGTTCATCACCTGGGGCTCAGACCACAATCCAGACCAACTCCATGGGCTCGAAAAAGGGCTACCTGGGGAATTTGCACAACAGATTTTGAAACAGGTATAACCATGTCAAAAGCTAAAAGTGATTTTTCCTGTCTGATTTGATTAGCGCCTTTCTGAACATATTGGAAGCGCCTAGTCCCGCTGGAGCTGAGTTTAATTATTCCTGTTGTGTGGCATTTGCGTTGTTTTGAAGTGAAGAAGTATAACAGGTGTTGGGCCAGACCATTCCTATTCCTGTCTTCATTAATGTTGATACAGAAATAAAGTAAATGTGAAAAGATCAGGAGCACAGTCCCTTTTCATTACGCTTTGGGCATGTTTACTAAGCCTGCAGAGCAACGATGCCCTGCTCAGGAGTCTGAAGCTGTTTTTGCGCAGGCCTTGGGGGAAGCCCAAACACCCCGGCCCAAAACAGATGAGCGGCATCTAGCAAGTCATCACAAGAATGTACACAATCCCCCCCCCCCCGCCACTATCACAACCCTCACTCCGCCCGCACCTACACTGGATGCTGTTACAGTACAGTGTCATAGGTTAAGCAAACACTTTCACACTTTCCTGCTGTAGAACATGACTGGGTTTCGGGAGCTCTTTTGGGGCTCGGTGCAGGAAAGATGAATTAACGCTAATTTAAAGATGTTCAGGAATACAGGCTCATGTGGGAAGAGTGTGTGTTTCTGCAGGAATTTTTGTGAAGTACGGCTACCTTCTGTTGTACCACGTTTAATTTTATTAACATTTTATTAACTTCCTGCTGATCTCACAGGCCTTCAAGAGAACAAAAAAGCTTGTACAATTAAAAAAAAAAAGCAATGACTCAGAGTATCCGTCAAATGTAATGAGTAGCCTAATGCTGATAAATCAGATACTGCCGCTGATAATGTCATTAAACTTGGAGTTATGTAGGACAGAAGTCAAATCGGCATGTATAAGAATGTCCACTCCTGACCTGAGTAAACTAATAGTATATTTTTAAGATTATAAATAAACTTTTTTAATATAAATTGTCTATTATAAAAGGCTGATATTTCACTTGAAATTCTGGCATTGTTTGCAGATCATAATATGAAAATATAATCCTAACCCCATATTTGAGACGTGTTGCATGTGTCAGGGATTGCTCTTGTTTAACATTTTACTTTTTATACGTTTCCCAACAGGTCATTTGCTTTCCAACCAGTTATACAGTGGAGAACACAGGAAGAACATTCAAACTACATGCTCAGAGACTGATTTGAATCCTGGTAGTGAACCATGACCCTCACCTTACCCTCCAAACTTCCAGGACTTGATCTCAATAAAATTTTAAACACAAACAGAAATTGCAGTTCCTGTCACATTATTTCTCAGAATGCAGAAGTTGCCATGTTTCCATTCCCAGCAGGTTTCCCTTCATTGACAGCAGCTAAAACATCTTACGTCTGACTTTACTCATAGCCGTCTACATTGTGATTTGTTAGTTAGTTCTGGCCTAGCATGGGCCACACTGTCCTTGCTGCAAATGTACCATGCAGCCCCATGGCAATCAAATCAGACTGGAATTGTGGAAAGGTGACTATAATATTGTGTTGTACCAGCTGTAATCAATATTTCTTAGAGCCAGAATCTCAGCCTTGTTGAAAGGTGCCACAATGATCTTTATGAAAGTTAAAAGTGTCCCCCTGTTCATTGCTTATTAGCTGCAGGTAAACACGTTAGCATAAAATTTGTAAGTCCAGTTCCACCTGAAGCAGCTCCCTCCTCACATTCCGATGTACGTTGTCCCAGTGCATTGTGGGAGATGGGCCCAGGTTCTATCCATCTGCCTACCCTACCTTACATTAAGACAGCTGTTCCCATTCTGTCGATAGTGTTCTTTTGAGACAGTACTTGACGTGCTGACGCCATATGGAGAGGTCCTTGTAATCTTGGGTTTGGGTTTCTCCTGACAGTACAGCAGATGGTCATGCTGCCTTAACACTTATTTATTTACGAGATGTTTCCAAGGGACAGTACGTTGAACACATTTTTAATCTTGCTCCAAAATCTTAAAGTTAGTGATTTAATGAGCTGGAAAGAATTCTACTATGGTTTATTCAGACAGCCACTTCCACCATAGCAATTAAAACACCCTGTAGATCAAAGTTAACAGGAAAGTCAAATGTACTGTTTATGTTTGTAATAATACGAGTAATAATTTAAATGGAAATCTCATGTTTTGCAGTTTCTCAAACTCTATTCTCATCGCCTGTTTTGACTGTGTTATTGAGCATGACAGAAAAATGAGCTATCTTTCCTACCAACTGCTTTATTAACAGTTTAACAGTTCCACTTTTAAATTCAACAATATCTGTGGAAATGCTGCAGTGGCTCTTTTGACAGAAAAGGAAGCTTCACTAAAAAGTTCGGTTTTGTTCTGTGTCTTGAAAAACACGCAAAGTACTTTTATGGTGGGCAGACTGGGTGAAGTCCGGTGATTTCGTTGGAGTGGCAATTACCATGACATTGTTCACATAAGAGAAATAATGATGTTCTGTATGTGCGGTGGCCAAATTGTTAGCTGGGTTTCTAGAGTGGTCCTGGCCACCCCTGCCTTTGCTGCCACGTATAAATGAATCTTCATACATATTCATAAAGTAATACTTATGGGTTTTAAACGTTTCAACTAAACTTTTTAAGGTGTTTTCTAAGCTGTGTTTTGAGACCCATGGAGGCCCTTTAAAGTTATGTCAGCTGCCCCATCAAGAGATGGTACAGTTTCAGTAGAGCTCCTTACCCTGATACAGAACGCCCCATATTCCATATCAACACTCTGTGCATCTGTATAGCTGGACCACCAAGGTCCACCCCCAGCTATGGCAAAAACCACCCCTTTTTACAGCCTGTCACTCAAGCTTGCTCTGTTGCAGGATCAACATGTAAAAGACCGCAAAGGAAACGACAGTAACTTCCTTCTCACTGTCTTTAAATAGGTTGTGTTTGAGTTTTGCTTTCAGTTTGTGAGAACCTTTGCAGTGTGTACAGTTAAACCCTTATTCTGTTCAGCCAAGCTCACAGCAAGCTGCTGTTCTACATTAACTTTAAATTTTACTAAAATATATAACAGACAAGACCAAATGGTTGGAATCCAGATGTATTCCTGTTTCCCCTGGCTTTATATTTTCCTCAAGTTTCTGCTACTGTGAAAAAAAATTGTAATTTTTTCACTGTTTTGATTAGGATTCTGAATTCTGCCTGTATAACAAACTCGTATTAAAGCTCTGACCTGCGCCTTTCTGACAAGGGCTCACACTGCGAGATATAAAGAGAACGGACTTCATTAAAGCACTTGCAGTGCATTTGGGTACACAGCAGTGTCCTGCTTGAAAACCCACCTTTTTTCAGATTTTCTGTCCACCGACTGCCAGGTGAAATACAATGATTGTATTTGTAGGTGGAAATGTTTTATTTTTGTGTAGTTTCCGCATGTAAAAGAAATTTCAAATTTTGTGTGGAAAGCATATTTTATGTTTTATAACTATTTTTATTACTATAAAGCAGGAGACGGTAAAAGGCAGAATACACCCTAGACATGGTGCCAACACATACCCAAGCTCTTCTCTATGTAAATCTCAGTTACCTTGACATGCAGGTCATTGGACTCCATAGGACAGCCAGAGCACCCATACCCACATGAAGAACAAAGTGGGAATGGGATTTAAACCCATCACCCTGGTGGTGTGAGGTCACAGCACTGCCCACTAAAGCACCTTTGCATTTAATGCACAAAAAATTTGAAAAATGTTTCTGGAGAAACACTGAAACAGAAATAATCAGTTTTGAGTTCATGTGAATAAGTGGTAAACATATCCATCCATCCACCTTATCAAATTCAGGGTTACAGGAAGCCCAGAGCCCACCCAGGACACACAGAACAGGCAATTTGTAAATGCCAACCAATCTAACCTGCATGTGTTACACAACAGGAGGAAACCAGAGAACACCCACCAAACACAAGGAGAACATGCAAACTCCACACACAGACCCAAAGAAGGAATTAAACCCCAGGCCTGGAGGTGCACGGCAACAATGTTAACCACAAACACGTGAACATACACCAACAAAAAAATAAATAAATAAAATAAAAACTGATTTTTGTGCACCATTTTGATTGATCCCATCTGCGCAATGTTGACCTGGTCACAGAAAATGAATTAATTTCTCTGCCAATACCAACACAATGAGCCGTCTTTTGTCTACCAGGTGTAGCTAATAGCTAGTAACTGGTTACTAACAAATATATTTGTGTCGTCAATGTGAATGTGAGTCCCACTGTGGGAAAGTACAGATGTGTTGCTGTGAGGAGCTTTTTAAAGAAAGACCAGTAATTAGCAGTGATAAGGCCTTATACAGCATGGCTTTACAGTGGAGTCAGCAGGAAAGTCCCGCTGTCAGCCAATTTCTCTTAATGTCAAATCAGGTAAAAAATGGGAAATACAGTAAAAGACAACAGTATGCATGTATGTCTTTTAACATTCTGATTTACTGTGATTATTAGATTTTTGTGTAGGTCCCACTTTTCAAATAAAAGCTAAAATTTCCAGATTTTAAGTGTGTGTACTGAAATTGCCACGTGAAAAATAAAGGGAGCAACAATGTTTCAAAAAGTGTAAATGAAATTAAAGGCAAACAGCAAAAATCTGGTAATGAACACCAGTAATACTCTGTTTTAATTACACACCAGCAAGGACCACTTGTGCTAGAAAATAGATGTTTTTATATTTTTTATTTTTGAATAACAATTGATGTTTGCTCTGTGACGAAATAGGATAAACATAACCTCAACATTTTTATTACATTACTGCTACTAATAACTTTAATCACAAATTATATGACATCTGACTACATTACAAACTGATCTCAGTATTAATACAAAAAATTGTTCTAGCGGTAGATTAGAGGGTTGAAAGATACATAGAGCAAACATTTTTCCTCTATACAGTAAGGTGTTCATGTTTTTCTGATTAGTAACACTCTGTTTTGCTACATTTTGAATAATACAACATGCAAAAAAGTAGGCCACAAGTAACAGGATGTGTAAGTGACCTATTTCATGGTTTGTTTTGCAGGTTTGCATCTTCATGAGCACCACTGCTTTGATAGTTAGTGTCTTAGCAGCCTGTCTGTGTGACCAGACAACCGTCAGTTGCAACATGAGGTGTTGGGACTCACTCCTCCCCTCTGTCTCGTCAGAAGGGCGGGGTGCGATGAAGAGTACTAAACTCAGCTGCTGTGAGGAAACCTCCGAAATCCCGCTTCTGGTGTGTATATGGTAGACGTGTAAGACGAGCAGGTGTGACCTATTGTTGAACGAATGTGAAACAACAGTTACTTTGTGTTTAGATAAAATTTCATTGAAGAAAATACCATACATATGTCCTTCAGTTATGTGCTGTGATCAGTTTAGATTCTACTTTTTTTTTTTTTTTTACTGAAGTTGTAATTATTACAAAATTCTCCAAGAAAGAAGTTTCATTTGTTCATTCATAATGAAAACAGAACCTCCTTTATTTTTATGATTTGCCATTTTTAATTACTGTTGTCACTATGACGTTATTATTCAAACACTATTTCCTAATCAACTTGGCTGTCTGAGCATTATATCTAGAAGCCTTTTATTTTAGTTTTAATATTGCATTATTAGTTGATAATGCAAGCTTAATGACTTTTATGCTGAATGTGAGCATCTCAGATTCAATTAAATTTTTTGTTTAATTTTATTTGGAACACTGTATTCTGTTATAATCGCTCCTGTGTCTCTTCCAGACAATTGAACACTAGGAAAGGCGTCTAGACACTTCCATTCAGATAATTTGTCAATCCGTAAAGATAGGGCTTGGGATATTCAAATAAAGAATGAAAGATAACTGAACCAAATGAAGCATTTTGAAGCTAATTGAAGTCGAAGAAAACTTTTCTGTGTTATCTCTTGATAAAGGTTTGCTTTGCATTACAAAGTGTCAGTCAGACTGCACCTAAAAATCTGAAGGGTGCCTGACACTTTATAAATGAAATTCGCACCTAAATTGCATGGGCCTCAAGCTTTGGAAACAACAGCAGTTTTTGAGCCATTGAGCAGCAAGACAACTGAGAAATTGTCACTTTGTTGGGAGTTTTGTGAAAAGAACTTAATCTTTAATTTAATAATCTTGAGCAGAGATTGGTCGAGCTTGGGATAAGACCCTTAGTGGTATGTGGGTAGTGTTTGCACATTTGCTCAGTATGAAACGACACTTAAAAGGCCTGAACTTCACCTCTGTATTGTGCAACAGTTAAAGAGCAAGGTGAGAAAATAAAATCTTTGTTACTCTTACTGGTACATTCTTGTAGTTATGGCTCTGATTTAGCAAAATAAAGAAATTAACCAGCTCAAGATGAATGTGGTGGAAGCAAATCAGACAGGGTAAGGCTGCTGTGCTCCTAAACATTTTCCTGTTGGGCAGATTCAGACCAGTTTTACACAATATTTGCCCCAGTATGGCTGGCCCAAAACACCCATCAGACATCAAGAATCAAACATTAAGTGCCAACATTTTCATTGATTTACAAAACACCAATGCTATTATAACAGCTGTGATTACTTGTTTTTTACTTGTTCATTACTTGACTTAGGTTATCAGTGCGGTAAAAGGCCAGCGGAGAAAATGTAAAATAAAAAAGAAAAAAATCTAGTGGTTTACCTTAGATAAACCAGAGAACAATAAATTTAGGTTTTCAAGGCTTTCTAACCTCATTCCCCCGAGAGGGCTAACCTCATATGTGGCGTTTAAAACGTGTGTAACTGTTGCTTGGACCAAAAGTAAGAATACCCCAGTGTGTGCTTGTCCCCTGTTAGGTGACCTAACAGGGTCGTACAGGTCAAGCAGTAGCAGCAGAGCATCACCTACCATGTGGGCTGAAGTGGCTTGCAGTGGAACAGATGGACCGCCGATTCCAGAAGCTCTGGCTGTGTTTCTGCCCGACGACCTGTCAGAGAACCAAGCTCTTCTCATTTGTCAAAATGTCAATGTCAATTAAACAGGAGGCTGTCAGAGTCCATAAGGATAATGAGGGGCTGGCTGGCTGCTACTGATCAGATTTAACACATCTGGTGCAGTCATGGGTGAAAACGTTCACCTTAATGTACTATAACTTACACAGCTTTCAAAAAAGTGCTACACAGATCAGCCTGAAAACCAAGAAAGGCAATGTAATGTTTCTTCACAATTGGATACATTTTTCTTTTCAACCTTATTTTTGTTTACTAATTATATGACGCGATTAAAGACTGAAGATCGTTTGCGCAACACACTAATGAGCTTTGCTAAGACCCTCACGCTATCGAAGATGACGGTTCTTCACTAGAACTGCGTGCTGTCATAAGCAGCTTCGGTGAAGGCTGGTTAAATCATGTGAAAATCATTTTCTAGGTCTACAAGAAAAATACAAGTTTAATCCTTGAGAGTAATTAACATGACAAATGTTGTTGTTACTTGTGCTCCTGAGAAGTACTTGCATAATATGAAATGTACAATATTATGGCTCATTAGACAAAGCAATCATAGGTTTACACTTTGCCTACTTGTTCAGACAACTACCGGTCATAGTCATATCATATACATTGTGTCGAGCCTGCCCTTCTGCAGCACCTTCCACAACGACCCATCTTGCTGTAAATTGTTTTTGCTAGACTCCAGATCCAGTAGTTTTCTCTGTCCTGAAATCTTTCAATTAAAGACAATGTTAATCAAACAACTAGAGTAATTAGGTTGTCTGCTTTGTAGACTACAGACTCCAGTAATAGAACAAAATCCGTGAAGAGAAGTGCAGGACCTACACAGCGCAGGAAGTGTGTGAAACATGGAGAGGTACTCTTCCAGAGCTTAAGGCTTTGGTTCCATGCCACATGTATCTTAAAAACACTGTTCGAGACCCAGCCGAGACATTTTTTTCTGCACTTTTTAACTGGTTTTAGATAATTACTGTAAAAACATACACACACAGATCCCATAATTACTAGAAACAAATCATTGAAGACAGTGCTTTTAAATGGCTAAATTGGCACATTTGTGAGCCACACCTTGTTAAAAAAAATTAAATGCACCCTAGGAAACCAGCTACACAGTAGTTTTATGATATACCATCACCCAATTTACTTGATGTCTTTGTAGATGCTTTATTCTGTAATGTCATTCTAACATCAGTTCCGAAAACGTTCCTGTTGTAAATGGATCTGATTGTATAATGTTTCCATTCAGCGTTATTTAAGCTGCTTCCATAAACTCACTTGCGAACAAGTGGTTTAGTTCTTGATTAGTACATATGATTTCAGCCACGACCTGCTAGCCTACACAATGGTGAGGTGCTTAAGTAAGTTCTTACAGTCCAGAGAGAGTACACCTGTGGTGCCCAGCAGAGACAAGCACTGATAAGTTTAGGTCCAGCCATTAGTAAGAGTTCAGAAAGCATCCCTCAACATTAATGAGGCCTCCAGCAACAGAGCTGTCAATAACTACTGGTTGCTTCTGTAAGACATGTAGTTGTGAACTTGACTCTCCCTGTCCCACCAATCAGGAAGCTCTTATCTTTTTTTTTCCTTTTCTCCCTATCACTGGTGAGCTACTGCTCTTTTGCCCCTTGCCTTTTGCAACAGTAATTAAGGGCTTATAATAATGACTTCTATGGAAGGTACGGCATGATACCTGTGGGTCTGTACTGTATGACCAAAATACTGTTTACTCTCCTCTGTATTTATTTCCTGCATTAATGGCAGGACACGCAGCTCCCTTATCTTTCCCCGTTCCCCAAATAAGTAGAGACACGTTCTATGTCAGTTATTTGAGAATAAAACTGCAGTTAAAAGGGATATCCTCCATTTATTTAAGGTGCATATTTATGGCAATGCATGAATTGTAATGAATTTTGGTGCATCCTTAGTAACTGTTATAAGAAGTGTTAGATATTAAATATAATTTTTGAGCAATACCACATTCCCATTTTTTTTGTCAACCACATTCTGGCTAAAACAAAGTACTTGCTGTAGTAGGGAGGAAAATTAGCACCTTTGCTTAATTCAACATGGTTTTGCTTTATCTTTCAATTATATGATCTATCATGTATTTGAAAATTTTACTATATATGCATAACCTTGTAATGTAGCAACAGAAAAAGGGCAGATAAATCAAAAAGCATTTTTCTCCAACTACCACATAAAATATACAACAGGGATTAAGGAGTATTGATGGAAAACTCGATCCAGTGTGGCTAAATTTAATCATAAAAAACTTGCCAAAACCCCATGATGAATAGTTAATCGAAAGATTTAACGTTTTGAAAATGGGTGAACAGCGCCACCCCGTGGTAAAACAATCTTTCATGTTCACATTTCTTACAATTTTCAATTCTCCTGTAGCGCCCTCTAGTGATAAATTGGAAATTTTACTTAATTAGAGAAACTAATGCAGATAGACTAGACTCTACACACCAGAGTGCAATGGTATTAATGTATACCGGCTGGCGTCTATTTTAATCGTCACAAAAAAGTGCTGTGGGAAAACAGGGGAATCAGTGAATTAATCAAGCAGACAAAATTACGACAATGTAATTTTAAAAAATTGGACCATTTTACATTTTATCATTAAAATGTAATCAGTCAGCAATATGATCCTATACAGTATTTACAGTATAGGATCATATTGCTGACTGATTACATTTATACAATATACAGTATCCTATACATTTAATCATTCCAGGTCCTTTACTGACCTGGAATGATTAAATGTTAAATTAGGTGTTGCTGGAAGTCATGTGACTCCAGGTGAAGGTGAAAATGGTGTAATACTGCACCCTTCCCCCACAGAGGAAACATACAGTATGCATGACAACATTGTTATAAATGAATCTCCACAAATAAAGCAATAAAATCTGTCAAAGTGTGGCACTTTCATCTACTATTAAACTGCTAATACCTGCTATACAGCCTACAGATACACCGCTATAAGAATACATTCAGGTGCATATGTATATATTTCAACATTGCCATTATTATTATAGTTATTTTAACTGTCCACCAGAGCATCCATCCATCCATCCATTATCGTAACCGCTTACTCCTGGTGAGGGTCACGGGGACCTGGAGCCCATCCCAGAGCACATAGGGCGCAGGGCAGGGGGCACCCAGGGTGGGGCACCAACCCACCACAGTCCACCAGAGCATATTTGAGTTAAAAATAAATTTAAAAATGTGATTTGAAAATGCAGACATTCAGATTTACTTTATGGGTATTTACTTTCAAGTTGGATGAACAATGAGGGAAACGGCAGTATTTTTAATTTATGGACCTCCTTTTTCTAAGACCAAAAATAACTGCAATTGGCTGCTCAGCTGTTTCGGGGTCAGGTACGTCTGTTACTCACTCAGTATTCCATTTACACATAAGCAGAATGACAACAGTAGAGCTGCTAACTGTTAATATGAAGTCCAAAGAGCTGTCATGGTCAGTGAAGCAAGCTGTCCTTAGTGTGAAAAATAACAACAAGCCCATTGGAGTCCAGCAGAAACATCAAGGGTGGCCAGATCAAACAAGTGGCACAAAGAAAGAGTGTGGAAGTGAGTTGAAGAACACCAAACGGCCCAGTGAATTCTTGCCCTGATGAAGAAAAATCCCTGACAGTAGTTAACGAGGTCAAGAACACCCTCCAGGAGATATCAGCCATATCTGTACCAACAGTCAAGACAACTTTAAATATGTTGTTGTTATTATTATTATTATTATTAGTAGTAGTAGTAGTAGTATTTTATTTATTTATTTTATATAATTTATATATATTTCATTTATATGTTCACTGCTTGTGTCAGTTGAAATATGTATTTGTTCATTCAATGGTGCTGTGTTCTGTAATTGCTTTGGCAATACTACAATAACATGTAGTCATAATACTAACATGTAGTCATGCCAATAAAGCTTCTTTGAATTGAGTTGAATTGAATTGAATCAAGAGAACACTTCACCAGAGGAAGCACTGAGTTTACCACAATATGTTAATCATTGGTAAGAATCACAAAGAAACAAAGAACAAACAAATTAACTATGAAAAGGGACTTTTTAAAACAAAGAAGTGGGATGTTCTCCGATGGCCATGTTAACCACCTGACTTGAATACAACTGAACGAGCAGTTCACTCGCTGAAGGAAAAGCGCTCTGAGAACAAGCAGGAACTGAAGAACAAGAAGGAACTGAAGACTGCTGCGGTGAAGGCCTGGCAGAGCATCAGGGAAGAAACCCCAAGCAATCATCTGCAACCAAATATATTGTTTACATGCAAGTGTAAACTGAGAAAGAACAGATACCAAAGACAACAAAATGATGTGACCATAACCCTGGTTGTGACTTCACAGTTTTTCTTATAAGCATCTGACCTTGATCACTGATGAAAAGAGCTGAACGCTTAACGTTCATGTTCGAAACACTTTGTTCAATTCATTAGTGAATTTCAGGAACTTAATTTAATTTAATTAATAAATTAACAACATGGTCTGGTACACTTGTGGTACTGTTACCTATTTCTTTGTAAAATATGACTGGCTATTTTTGCCAGGTGTTTGCAGAGACTAGACCTCTTATATTAAGAATGAAGGTGGGAGTATGCACTGAACCTCCTCATCTGTCATTTTATTCATCTAGCCTGAACTCAGAGCTAAGAGTTGTCAGTAACACTGTGAAAGAGCCGTAAAATATTCAGTGCAAACAGTGCTACCGTAAATTACTGAAATAGACTGTAGGATTTATTTAACCGAGTGTGTGCAACACTTTTTATATATGGATGGCCGCTTCCACCAAATCCAATCTTTATACTTTTTTCATTCATTTTATTTTGGGTTGCTATCTGAATGCTGTGAATATCCATTGGAGAAGTATGTTGAATATTATTTAGCAGAAGTTTTAAATGTACATTACACGGCGTATCATTACATAACAGCTGTCCCTTTCACAGGCCAGCGTACACAAGGAGAATGATAATTATAATTTATGGTGTTGGATTGTGGTAGACTTGCAAATCCTGCTGCTTTCCCGCCGACATTGTTCTGTGCTATAAGTGTTAACTTTGTGTATAGTTCACTGCTCTGAATCTGGCACAAGTACGTCACACAGGAATGGTAACCAGATTTAATTAAATGTCAGAATAAATTAGATTTCAGTTAAATTCATGAACTGTATAATTTATTTATTTATTTTGTTATTTATTAATGTTGTTTGAGGTGGTGGGGGAGGCCGCTCACAGGATAGTTTGTTTTGCATACTGAAATGTGTTTAACATTTTGTAAGTAGTACAGGGAAGGATCTGGAAAATTTGCATGAGGAGGCAAGAGTATGGCAGGAAGACTGAAAGGGGGCTGCAACATCCATCCATCCATCCATCCATCCATAACCGCTTATTCCTGGTGAGGGGAAACCTGGAGCCCATAGGGTGCAGGGCAGGGGTCAACCAGGGCAGGGTGCCAACCCACCACAGGGCACACACACACACTACCAGCAATTTGGACACACCAATCAACCTAACCTGCATGTCTTTGGACTGTGGGAGGAAACCGGAGCACCCGGAGAAAACCCACCAAGCACAGGGAGAACATGCAAATTCCACGCACACAGACCCAAGGCGGGAATTGAACCCCAGGCCTGAAGGTGCACAGCAACAGTGCTAACCACCACACCACCGTGCCGCCTGGGGCTGCAACATGAAAATGTAATTCTTCCAGATGCACAGGCATATATGCATGGCATACGCCTATATATGATGTAAATACAGTTAATATATCGATACAAAGATAAATCCATCAACAGTCAATTGTCTGACATATTTTATAATTCCTACCCTAGAAGAAACTGTGGCCAAACATGTTCAATAATGTCCATGCAAATTTGTAAAATGTGTGAAATTATAGTATTTACTTAAAATCAAAAGACAAATGAGATTTAGATCATACAGAGACAAAATATTTAGGAACTAGGCAAGAGGGAGGAGAGAGCACCATCGGTATGCATGACCTGTAGGCTTCTGCACGGGTTGTCAAAGGCAGTATATCATCTATAAAAACATGTAAACAACGTGACAACAGTGGAAATTGCACAGGAGGATGTGCTTGTAGTAACATGCTTATAAAGTTATATATTTGTTGTTATAGTCGTACTTTCACTGTTTTAATTTTTATTTTTTATTTTTTGCATTTGTAGAAAATGTAGTGTATTTGTAAATTAATGCATTTTAAAAATTTCCACTATTTGTTTCTGAACAAAAAGCAGACATATAGTTTTATATAGTCAGTTTTATTAGGGTCAGTTTTAGTAGGACAAGAAGTACTGAAACCATGTGCATAAAACATGAAAAATAATAAACAGAATGAAGAATAAGATAATGCATGCATAAAACATGGAAATACAGGAAATACAACATGTTGAAAGTATTATATAACACGGGCCTGGAGTGTTGAGAAGTGGTCTAGCTATGTTTGTGATATTTTAATTAGGTGGTATTTAGAGTTGGGATTTAGTTCTGATGTCTTTTTGAGTAAACAACAGTCATTAATGTTATGTTTAGCTAGGCACCTAACTGGTTAATCTCAGTCTCACAGATTGCAAGATGAAATTTGTAGCGGCAAGAAAAAAAGGAGGAGGAGATGTGGTGCACATGGAATAAACCATTGTTCTCTGGAGGGGTGGCCTACATGGTAGGCTAAACTCAGGACATGCTTCCTGTCAGAAGAGTTATTATGTAACTTCCAAAATTATATTCACTTTGATATATATTTACATTGCAACAGCAAACATGGTGGCAGATTATTTTGTTGGGGTGGCAAATGCTACCCTTTGTAAATCCGCCCTTGAAGTAGAGGTCATATTTTGCAAACAGGAAATGGATCTGCTGAGCTAGAACTGGTTACTTCGCTGTAGTTTTCATCATGGTTAGGTAAATTTGTTGACGTAGAATGTGAGGTTTTGGTTCTAATAAACAAAAATGACTTCAGTGCACAGTGTAAATAAGGCAAAAAGGCATGTAAACATGTTTATGAAAATATTTTCTGTAACACATTTTATTAACAATTATAAAAAATTCTAAATTTTAAAATTTCAGATCACAATGAGTTAGACCTCAATTAAGTGACACATTTTAAAGTGGGAATCTGGGTAAGAGGTGTAAAATTGAATTATTTGTACCTGTATTGATATTTCTTTAGATTGAAAATGAAATTGTATAATATTGTACAACTAATGCAGAGTATGAAATACATGTATATTCTGTAATTGACCAGATCACTCTTGTTTTGTGGTATTTTATATATAATCTTGGTGTTCAACGTCATAAGCCAATTTACTTTTTTTTTCTCATATCGCTTTGCAAAGGATAAGCAGTTGGATAAGACACGGATATTACTTCATTGATATTAATATTTTAAAATTACAGAAATTCAGGTCTAGAAAACAGCTCAAAGTACCCATTTTTCTCAAACCAGAATGTACTTAAACTTTCCTCACAGCCATAGTTCTATTACCCCTGTATTTGCCATTGCAAACATAATCAAAAGTGTCTTATCTCTACTTTCCAGTATGTTCAACAATTGGACTTTTATGGTGAATTGGACCGATGTAATGATAACTGATATACAGGGTGTATGAGTGCATTGGATTTGTATAGCATGAAAACAGGCAGAGTGAAGACTTCCCAGAGGCGGTGCTAACCTACACATTTTATCATTTACTCTGGTAGCCTTTAACCTCATTCATTCTACCGAGTGGCGTGCCTCCTGAGGGGTTACAGAGGTTCAGCAAGGTTTCACAGCTCAGCAAACACGCACTGAACAACTTGAGCTCCAAAGGGTGTGGATGCTTCCTGAAATCTGTTGTATGACTCAGCTTCAGGCATTTTTATAGTTGCAGCCCAAAACAGATTCAAGGCATCTGCTTCCTCTTGCATATTTCTAATTATGTTGCCGCTTTGCTTTTTGAAAACACGGTCTCCCACTTCACACATTAAGCGGCCAGTGCTGTTGTGGGGGGTGCCCATGTCATGTTTGCACACTTGGCGTCAGTTGCTGTTTTAGGATGAAGAGTCAGAATGGTGGACTGTCTGCTCTGCCATGCAGGTTACAGTGTGTGAGCATGCTTCTGTTTTCCTTTCCTGCTCGTACAGTTCCCCGCGCCCTTATCAGGGACTTACACTTCTGGGGGTGGCTCATTTCCTGACTTATTCCCTTCCTCCGTTTCGCCTCTTTGCAGTGTGCACAACACTAGATAGGCACACGCCTCTACACTGAACTCTTTTTAACTTCTCTTGCCATTCAGAATTCAGGCTTATTATCCAAAATCAACCCCCTCCCACCAAATGTTGTATCATGACCATCTTTTCAGCAGTATTCATTTGGCATGGCTCAGTTGTCAGATGCTGCCTCTCAGGCCTGTTTGCTTGAGATACCTTTTGCCCTACTTACTCTTGCTGCTGGTTCTCTGTGATGCTGGAATGTCATGACAGGGAAGCCTGGTTATTATTCCCGTTGCTCGTTGCTACAGATACACATGCAGTTGTGTGGAATAGCAGCTTTTTTGAATTTCCCATCTCAAACAGTAACTTCTTCATCTGCCCCCTAACTCATGACTAACAAAAGAACATAACCTCATCTCACAATGTACACACGCGCACTGATATTTTGGTTTTACCCAATACACTCACGCACGCACACACAAACTCTATTATTCCTCAACTGAAAACTTATGTTGTCTGTATGAAAAGTACCTGAAGGCATCTATTATTTTTCTTGCCATCTTGGAGGGGAGGGGATGGTGTTAGGACATGGGACTGGCATGATTAACAGTAACAGGCATTGACTACATGTATTTAGGATTACATTTACATTTTATTCAGTTAGCAGATGCCTTTATCCAAAGTGACTTACAGTGAATAAAAGTACACGTGTGTCAAAAAACAAGGTCAAACAGTATCAGAAAATCTAACAGTAAATGTTGTCCTATAATCAAATTGCACACGATTAAGTCAAGCAGTTCTCACACAAGTCATACAAGTAAAGGGAAATGTACACCACTCCTGAACACTGTTCTAGTTTCAGACAAGCAAAACGTGTTTTAGTACACCTTACAAAACTGCCATAATACAAAACATCCATCTCATTCTCTATTAGAGATATTTTCCATGAGTTTCACTCCATTGCCTTCAGCAAAAAGGCAGGAAATTATTTTCAGTTTTGCCCTGCTACCTAATGGGACATTCAGTGTTCAGTTTCAGGCTGGCAGTCTAAATTCTAGCAGTTATGACAGCAGTTATGAACTGCGATAAGGATGTTTAGATTTTTGTGTATATCAGAGATTCCCAACCTTTTTTGGCTCATGACCCCAAATTGACGTCAAAATGTTTTCATTACCCAGTTGTTTAAAAATTCCTTTCCCTTCTAGATATATTTTTAATAATGTCCTGTGTGACAGAATATCATAGTCTTTTCAAAACTGTGTGGAGGGGGATTACTGAACATCTTGGCAATTGGGGGGAACTGTTTCAAAATAATTTCTAAATACATTTTTACCCATTTGCTCACAACCATATTTGCATATCAGACAACTCCAAAGGTCAGAATGTCTGTATTGTATCACACCTAAAATAGGTGTGTCACATTCAGCTCTCCAAATTATAAGATGGTTGTCCAAAAATTAGTTAGGCAAGGTTTTCCTTAACATGACAGAAGTTTCAATTCTAATCTCTCAGGCTGCCATAAAACGTATATGCATTTCACTGTCCACTAACTTGACAGGTTACATGGGTCTCTGCTTTATATTTTGCTTCATGGGACAAGTCACTATAGGCCAACTTGTGCAGATGGTTAAGGAACTCACACATTCACAGATGTGCAATATATGGTACTTCCTGCTCCGGATATTTAGAACATGCCAGCTGTATCACTTTACTGAAGTAACCAGGCAGGTTATTCAGTTACAAGTTTGTTAAATGAAATGGTTAATTCCCATCTTAAAAACAAGCTTGAATGTTTTCTGCTCATGTCAGAGTTGCACTGTTCTTTTATGTAAGGAAGGCTTTACATGAGAAACAAAACTATTTTACTTCAGACAGTCACATCAAATACTTTCAATAATCTTTTGTGCAAAAGTGTTTGCATTGTTCAGGAGCTTGGTCCTTTTAAATAAAGAAGTAAACACAAAATGGGTAGACTTGTTTGATCTGCTTCAGCATTCACCGTCATGGAAAACAGCTATTGAGTACACAAGGCGCAATTTCGTCAGCACGCACAAATGCGGTTAGCAAATTTTAAACGGTATTGAGTACATTAAGTGTTCCCACAATTATGTCATGAGCCAGATCAAAGGCAATCTTACTCTCATGTTGGGGGTGGATGGCTAATGGCAAAAAATCAGATGTCAGAATAGATGAGATTTCAGTTGCTGTCTTGAGAGGAAATTTATCGTTCATTCACAAATTCACAACACATTAACATGTCCATGTTGCAATAGTAATATCGGTGCTTATTCTGAATGCAAATACAAAAACACTAAGGCAATATAATTTATAAAAATTAGGTAATGGTGTAAAGGCAAAATTTTTATTAGATCAATTTACGGATACATTAACTTAAATTTTTGGCTGACTTGAACTATGGACCAAAATATTTATGTAAAAAAAATAAATATTGTAGATAGTAAACACCACCATTAACAGTAAACAGAAAAAAACCTACTGAATTACACACATTTATTTTTTGCAATGCAAAACATGTGTAACAGACATTTGCATTTGTCAGTAAAATATGAGAATAACTAACAGCAAACAATGGAGTGTTATGAGATTATCTGTACAACTATGGATATTTTTCCATAAACCATGTAATGAGTAAAATAAAGTCAAGAATACACAAATGTTTCATCATGGCAACACTAACATCACACAAGCCTCACAAATACAGACACCTACACTGTGAATGTGTTAAAGATGCTACTATGCTGTTTGGTAACAATGATTTCCAAAAGTCTTTATTTTTTAGTAAAGAACCAAAAAGCCAATATGCAAGAACTTTTGTAAATGCATCAAAAATGGCAATGCATCCAGAGAAAAGTAGCAAAAAAGTAACAGCACAAAGAAAACATGAATGTATAACACTTCATACAAAAACCACCAGGTATAACAGAACTGTCATATCATCACGTTTGGTGGCATTACTCTTATAAACCTCCATTTTAAAGTTGCAACGATCATAGGCCAACGGGTAAAAGTGTCCTGCAAGGCCTAAAAAATACTAACTGTATGACTAACTCTATATTATTTCAATGTGTATAGGGGACATATCTTGTCTTAACACAAGTACACTTGTAATCTGTTAAACAGCCATGTATGTATAGATATAAAACACAAAACCCTGTGCAGAAAAACAAACATATTTAATTTCGAGAAGCCACCCCAATGATCTGGAGGAGGAACAGGAAGATCTGTACGATGTCCACGTAGAGGGAGAGGGCAGCGAACACATACTCTTCTGGGCTGATCGAGTGCTTCCGGTTGCCTATGAGAAGCTGGGTGTGATACGCTAGAAACTACAGAACAACAAACGTGGGCGAGTCAGCAAAAATGACGGTGTGGCGCACTTCCCGTAAAAGGAGCAATGACGCAACAACTCACCAAGGTGTAGGCGATGGCTCCGATCGCTGCGTACAACATGTGGAGCCAAGGAATCTGGCAGATTGAAAAAGGCACATACTGTCTGTCACATGCTACATACATACACATACATGTAACAGCTCTTACTGTTCCAGTTAAAGACTGTTTACATTGAAGCACCACCTTCTAATCTCCCTATCCTCATTAATAAAAGTTAATATTCATTAAGGTCTGTTTAGATTTTTTTTTTTTTATACTTTCAAGTAAAAATAAACTTGATGTTACTATTCTTCAAAGATTAACATTACGCATAACATTATACATGCACAAACACATTAAAAAAATACTTTCAAAGGGTTCATTCTGATTTGTTTAGAGGCCATAAAGTTCTCATGTTTCCCTGCCATTTATGTTATTATTTACAACTAGTATTTATAGAACTTACATATTTGAAAGACAGCACGATAGCAGTGATGATGCCAGTAACCATGACAACAACACCAAGGACACAGAAGAGACCTCCACATGAGGTGAAATCCACCTAAACAAAGAAAGATCCAAGTTACAAACCATGTGGAGTCAAGCTGCTGTATCACTAACAAAAGCTGGGAAAGTTTATACATTTTATATTTAACAATTCTACTTTTCATTGTTTCTCTAGTTCTTCTTAGGTCACTGACAGTCGTGTGTATGGTTACACGACAACTTTCAAATTCAAATTGCATTTACTTTGTAATCACTTCTTAAGGTTACAAATATCCTACTACAGATTTGTTAAATCTGAAAAGGTCAAATATCTAACAATTTTTATGCAATTTTAAAATATTATATTGAGTCAAAATCTGCAATGGCTGTCCCTAATTGCATTTCTGGTTGGCTGTGTGCACTTTACACACAATGCTTTTTCTTCATTTGTGGTTCTCATTAAGGTACTTAAATGACTATGAACAGTACTCCATGCGAATTCCTGAGTCTTCCCTGTCTAATTGCATCAGATTACTGGTAGTGTAACAGGGCGACCCCAGCACCCACACCCCACTCAGAGCTGCTGAGCTAAAGACATCTCAACGTATTAGACTCTTGTCCTGACAGCTCTGCATTTCTACCACATTAGCACTTCTTACTCTGCTACATCAGAGTATACTATGTATTCTCATAATAATCAGCTTTTACTGTCATTGCGTACGTGTAACACATACATGTCACAACAAAATTTGTTCTCTGCATTTAACCTACCCCCCTGGGGGAAGCAGTGAGCAGCCACAAGCGGTGCTGGGGGAGCTAGCGCTGAGTGTCTTGCTCAGGGATACACCTGGTAGCTGGGCTGGGATTCGAACCAACAGACTTCCGCTATGACATTTATGATATACAGTACTAACTTATATACCATAATGATTTGTTATATAAGGGGATATTGTATGGCAGCTCCATTGTATGGCAGAGCCATTGGAGTGGACCCACTTTGTAAACCAAAGACAGAATGTAGTGGTCTGAGACTGCAGTGGTACATGGAGGACAGAGAAACCCTGAGCCAGTCATCAGTGTCATTTTGCCATGTTTCCATGCTGCCCTTACCTTGGTCTGGAAGCAGAACACTGTCACTATGATGCACACTAACGCCGTTATCCCCACAGCCAGAAAAACTGCCTTCGTGTCATAGTAGCTGAAATATAACTCCAGTGTTACAATTAATAATTTTTTTTAAAAGTCTTCAAGGAAAGGTCCATTGTAAAAATTACAAAACTGTACGTATTGGCATATGAAATAAATGCTATCTGACAGACCTTGAAATTGTTCCTGTCATGTACGACAACGCAAGAGTCTAAAGAAAAGAAAAGATCAGACAAACAGATTTTAAAATGGCTAGTTTTCAATGTTAAAAATCAAAACTATGTACTGAATACAGCTAGCTAGCCAGCCATACACACACAATTACTAAAGGTGCTACATTAAAAAAAAAAATTATCTTCACATACTGAATATTTACTTACAAAAAGGGCAAGCAACAGTATGTTCCAGGGAAATTGTCTCCTGTTCCAGGAAAAGACCATTTTAACAATAGATCTATGACGTAACTGCAGTGTTTTACAACATGCAGAGGTTTGTTGCTGAAAAGCAAACAAGTTAACTCACCTTGGGCCTTTACAGCAAACGAGCACGATGTGCGTGACAAAGTAGACTGCGCTGTGAGGGGACAGGGCCGACCACGAGGTTAGTGTGCACAAGGTCTCTTTCAACACACACTTTACAAGTCGTGGGTTTCATCACTCAGTCACAAATGCAGACATCACATATAATGGTGGCAACAGTAATGATGTCATGTTTCACTGACGGCAATAATCCTATTCATCAAAACTTTGTTATGAATGAGAAGCATGCAACTGGTTCAATTATTATATATAACTATACGGACGACAGATATGTATACTGAATCCAGTGTTTCTGCTATAGAAGTACAGACATGGTCCGCCATGCCACAGAGGCTCTCCGCCATGCCCACACGACAGGTCAATTGTTTTTGAGATACGCTGGTTTTGTGAAATAATGAAAAAGTTTCACATTATAACACAAGGTGCTGCTTTTGTGTTATAACACTAAATATTTGTCATTATAACACAAGGGTGACACTTTTGTGTTTTTACACAAACCTGACCCTGCTTTTGCAAAATCATTTTCACATTAAAAGAGACAGACCTATTTTTGTGTTATAATGCAAAAACTATTGCGTTACCAAAGTATTGTGTTTTATCTCATTAAAATACAAAAAGTATTGTGTTAAAATGTTAAAGTTTCTTGTTATTACACAAAAGTAGTGGGATGGATTACGCTATCTTCACTGATTCTTCATTCAGGCCTCACCAAGTTATACAAGGTTTATGATGTTTAATATTTTCTCCTGGAACCGCAAAGTCGTAGTATTTGTCTCGTCTGCATTTTCTACACGTTACACCGAGTTAGTAATCAGTGTCATTAAACAGAATCATCACAGAGAGACTGTATTGCAGTGAAGTTTGAGGAAACACTAGCAGATTGCCCACAATGCAACTAACGTTAGTAAAATGCAAGTTATTTGGCTGCTATTAAAGCTAAATTAAGCATGGCACCACCTAATGCCAGTATTAACGCGAGAGTGAGTGTGGCACCACCTAATGCCAGTATTATTGCTAGAGTGAGTGTGGCACCACCTAATGCCAGTATTATTGCTAGAGTGAGCGTAGCACCACCTAATGCCAGTATTAACGCGAGAGTGAGTGTGGCACCACCTAATGCCAGTATTATTGCTAGAGTGAGTGTGGCACCACCTAATGCCAGTATTATTGCTAGAGTGAGCGTTGCACCACCTAATGCCAGTATTAACGCTAGAGTGAGCGTAGCACCACCTAATGCCAGTATTAACACTAGAGTGAGCGTGGCACCACCTAATGCCAGTATTAACACTAGAGTGAGCGTGGTACCACCTAATACCAGTATTAACATTAGAGTGAGCGTGGCACCACCTAATGCCAGTATTAACGCTAGAGTGAGCATGGCACCACCTAATGCCAGTATTAACACTAGAGTGAGCATGGCACCACCTAATGCCAGTAGTAACATTAGAGTGAGCGTGGCACCACCTAATGCTGGTGTTGGCATAAGCATCAGGGATGCTATGGATCCCGCACAAGCTGCAGGTCAACCAGCACACAGAAGAAAACACAGAACATCTGAATGGGACCCAGAGTTTCAAACTGCTGAGCAGCTCAAACTGCAGTTTGCACCAACTTGAGAGTTTATCGTAGCTTTACTTTTTGACATTTTGATTTGGTCTTTTTATTTACATATTCTTAATGAGAGAACAAACTAACTTTTTTGATTGTGAAGTAATTGGTACCTTTCACAGTTGTGTACAATAAACACATCTTATTAAAACTCTCCTTGTTTTACCTGACCTTTACGTGGAAATTACCAACAAAAAGTCGTGTTGCGAGAGAAATAAATAACCAAAAATTTTAGCGTGTGCACGTAAAACCTCTATCATCCTCTAGCCACCATGTCTGAAAATTTGTCTAGGGGAAACACTGGAATCAGTGTGAATCTGAAAGTAAGTATGTGTGTGTATATATAATAATAATAATAATAATAATAATAATAATAATAATAATAAGAGATGAAATCCTTACAATGAAGCCCAATAAACACCTGGATTTTTCACCACAAAAGTTTTAACAGGTTGCCTATAATGGGAGACAAAAAAACCATTTGACCAATCAGAATTTTTTTTTTTTACTTTTACATAATTTAAGTACTGAAATATTATATAAGTTACTAGATCAGTACACTAATGAGAATAATTGTGTCACATACATTCTAGAACACTACTTTAAATTTTAATCAACTACAAACATTGGTTCAAAACACAGACTATGCAAAGGAAATGTGGAAATGCTCAGTGTCGGGGCAGGGAACTGAACAGGACTCACACGAAAGTGAAGATGGCCACTACAGCACAGGTGACGAGCAGCTGAGTTGCCAAAATAAGGTAAACCTGTTGGCAGGTGAGAAACGTGTTTAATGACCAGCTGCGCATGCAGGAATTATGTCAATCATTTTGAACTTTCACTACACTGAAGCTACATTAGAATCATTACACTCATGTAAAAATAACTTTCAAATGGCTTGTTAAACTTCCAGGGCATGCCAGTCAAAATTTCACTGGGAGGGGAACTTTTAAAGAAAAAAATTAGCAAAAAGCAAACTAATTTGTAATAAAGTCTATTTAGCAAGCTTGAAACAGCACCTGCAATGACCTTTCTAGTTGGTTTAAAACACGATACATGATATGTGCAGCATTCCAGGGTTTAGGCAATGCTACCAAACCAGGTTGGTTTCATATATGCTCGGTTTGAACGCGACTGGCGTTTTTTCACAACGAGCAGGCAGCGTAGCTCACAGCTGAGTTTTAGCACTGAACTTGACAACAACACTTCAATGGGGGAGGTAGAAAGGCAAGCAAAAACATTTTATTATCCAGAACTGGGAAGCTAATAAATAACAGAAGAGTGACGAATCTCCGCTCTACGGCAGTGCATAAAATCAGGTCAATTTAAACTTCAGTCAAGTTATGACATGCTGCCCAGCTGGGTTAATCACTCACTCATTCACTTGCTATATTACATAAACCAATTCAGCGTTGTGGGCTGGGTTAATCAATGGCTGCTGATTTTGCAAAGGGACTATGAGCATCTCAGTGATTGAGGGTTTTCCATCCTGTTCACAAAAGTAAGCCATGAATACAGGCTGTACTTTTGGAAGGTATATAAGAACTAAAATTCATCCAATCATATCCATGCATACAAGGGACACCAACACAACGACAAAAACAAAGCACACAAACTTTCATACAGACGGGTGCATTTAAACATTCAAAAGCAAAAGTACTTCAGATAATATTTGAACTATTTTGACTGCAGTGGAACTCAAACTTGTGAAAGTTTTGCATTGCTGTTTCTGACAATAACCATAACTGTTCTTTGTTAACCTACCTAAATAAAAAAAAAACAGTTCAAAACTTCAAAACACGCAAAAACAGTAAAAAAAAAGCCTTACTTTTCGGATGAAAGCATGTCGAACTGACATGTTGTCCCAGCCACCAGATGATGTAAACCCCTCGGTTTCTCCTGTGACAAGGGCACAGCGATCATTGCTATCTTTCCTTTATGCAGTTTTAGCACTTAACATTTGTACACCAACTCTCCAGAAAGTACACCTCCACCCTGTATTCAACATGTGAATTACCAGCATATCCACTAAAACCCTCAAGCGATCATTTTCATCTGCAACATCAGTGCAAAAAAAAGACTACTGTAATACCAACAGGAACTGAAATTCAGGATGAACAAATGACTCGACATTTCTGATAGTTAAAGAGTGCTGGTTGTTTCACTATATAGGAGGAGTACATTGGCTGTTTTCTAAGCAGGTTAACACACCATAAGACAAGTACACAAACAAGGTTACAGAATGCTCCATTAGATATTTTGATGAAAATCTGCCAGTGGCTAAACATTTTCACAGCTTATAAACACAATGTGGCACAGGTGAAATACATGGGCTGGTACATACTCCACAGAGCTGTTGCTGCAGACAGCATGTTATTGGATCCATATTTTGAATACTTTAACACCTCTGAGCCTCAATGAAGAGTTTGGCATGTCTTGTTTTTTTAATCTTTGTAACTTTGTTTTTAAATGTTGTAACTGGTTGGTTCTGCATTTCCTGTTATTAACAGGAACATGTGACTCACCATTGTTTATATAAGTTTCATTCAGGTGTTGTGCACACTGAAAAAGGCCTTTCACCCAAAAGGTCTGTTCTCTTTCATTTAATCTTATTAAAGCTTAAGGTAATTGGAGTGCTGTCCTCTTGATTTACAGAATGCAGAGAAAATGTTTGTTATAGCACTAGACAACCATTACCTACAGCTCTGAATGTAACACAACAGTGTGTGACTGTTAAAGTTAAATAATATTCTAATACAACAACCCACAAAGCTGTGAGCTACTCAGCTTCTCGGCACCTGCGTTGGGGTGTGAGCCGGGCATCATTGGGGGTATCACCGTAGGTATCATAGGTGGTGGAAAGCCTGGCTGTCCTCCATGAGGAGAATATAGGCCGGGATGTCCTGGGAACCCTCCAAAAGGCTGAGGCCCGGGAGGGTATGCAGCGGGAGCAGATGGATATGGAGGTGCTGGGGGCTGATCCCCATAGGGAGAGAATCCGTACCCTGGGGGCGGGGGGTAGTTCCCACCCCGGGGATCATTCAAAGGATTTTTGGAGTCATCGTAGCTGGGTGGAAAATCTGACCGGGACATTGCGATTTTGGCGTTTCTGCAAAATGACACAGAACAAAGTACATCAACAAACTGTACTGCATAATACTTGTTTTGCTCTTTGTACTCCCGTTTTTTTTTTTTTTTTTGGTAAGAGCCCATGCCTGAAGTGTGGAGTTACTGTACACAACCTGGCACCAATATGACATTGCATCAGTGGTGATGTAATATGTCTTTTAAACCAACCACACCCACATTGTCCACTCCATACATGCAGTCATACTGGGATCGGTACACTGCACTACAGAGTAGCCAGTCTGGGACTTTAGCTATAACACTTCATTGTTACATGTTTTACTGTAATGAGTCATAAAGACAGCTCCTTATGGTATAGCAAGGATGGTGTAGGCACCAGTTACGCATAAAGGGCACCTCAGCATGTATTTTCTGTAAATCTTCAAACAGTAGGTTAGTGTGTATTTATATTGAAACAGAAAGGCTTTAAATTCAATAGCTCCTCATGTTTACATGCCCGTGTCATTCTAGTGCATTTTGTTAACTTTGACATATTGTTGAATGTGGTGTATACACTTTGTACTGCACAAAAAAGCATATGCCATAAGTACTGTTAACCAGCTGTTACAAGGAATAAAAAAAATTTTACAAATATTGCAGCAATACATTTCATAACAGACTGATAATGGATTATTCATAGACTTTTGGCATGACCTCAAATGCAGAACTATAACTATTAGGCAACAATGTCAATTAGCCACGTTGTTTTGGTCATCCATTTGTCACATCGGTGACCTTTATAGCACCATGAAGACTTCATGATTCATCCTAAAATCACGTTTCTTGGGTATTAAAGAAAAAATCGACTCACTTAAAACGCTCGCTACTGTCGCCCAGGCAACAACAAAAACATAAACTGGAAAAATTGAGAGCCGCGCACTTCAGCACGGCTGTCCCAGCAGGGTTTAAAAAGGGGTCCCTGAGACTTCACCTAGAACTTAGAAATTTCCTTTCAGTTTAATTTGATTACTATTAATGTATTAACTACTGAAACTATTTCCCTTCTTGTGTTCGTCTGCCAATGTTATGTAAAGTGTGTAAACGAAGCCCTTGTGTAGTGAGGACGGGCCATAACTGACACACGGGGGGCAGCAGCCTCACCTCCCCAAACTTAGGTCAGGGCTTCCTGTAGACAAATACAAACCATCCACGGGAAGAAAGTCTAATAGTTTGGCAGAACAGTACCGTCCCAAATGCTGTGTACTGCGCACTTTTTTTTTTTTTTTTTTTTTTACTGATAAGAAACTGGGTTTTGGCCTAAGCAGTATTAACTAAAACTTTAACGTAACGAGAAAACGTATAACCTAATCAATACCAAACAACTAACAATTTATGTAAGTAAGGATCAGTTTTCTAATGTGAAACTAAAGGTACGTTTCCTATATAAAAACGCGTAAGCAAACACAGGCCGATGTCTGTGTGTTTATACACACAGTTTCGGTTAAGCCAAAACAAACAGCAGCCACATGGCAGCACACACTGCTGGTGCCACTTTATGTTCACCAAAACGACCCCAGCAGCTCACTGTCATGCCACTGTGCCGCATATTAGTCATCGGATTTCCAGTAACTTTACTTTTTGTTAAATTAACTTCGGACCGCGCAAACATAAGAAGCAGACATAAAAACGTCGTTTCAAAAGTTTTCGTTCGCTGCTAGTTTTCCATACACTTCTGTTGTGTGTGTGTGTGTGTGTGTGTGTGTGTGTGTGTGTGTGTGTTAGGCGTAGCCCATCGCGTTGCAAATGGACATGAAATTTCCATACCACGTCAAGTCTTCAGAGGAAGAACAACAAGAAGAAAACATTTACAAACAAATCACAAAACATTACTGAAACGGACGAATCGGCGCTATATAAGGAATTACTTACGTTGTCTTCAAAACAAACAGGAGCGAACGTGAAATCCAGCAGCGATGAGAACGACAGGAATACACCGTTTCGCACAAATCCCCGCCTGACACTTTCCGACGGCCAGCAGGTCCCAACGTGTGCGCCGCCGCACATTTCCTGGAGAGCTGCCATTACGTAGCAAGGTGGAGCGGCAATGTGGGTGGAGCACGGAGGCGCGGAGGAGCAAGGCGGAGCAGCAATGTGGGTGGAGCACGGAGGCGTGGAGGAGCAAGGCGGAGCAGCAATGTGGGTGGAGCACGGAGGCGTGGAGGAGCAGGGTGGAGCAGCAATGTGGGTGGAGGCATGGAGCGCACAGCGACAGCGCCCTCCGCACACGCCCTGTCCGCTGAGAGAGTTGCTGTCAGGACCTCCTGACCAACAGCATTGAAACAGCGGGTATATCAGCGGCTGCAGCCATGTCAGTTAGAGAAAAACACCGTTCTTAAGTAACAATAGGCTACAGTGAGGGCACTGCTACTAGATATACGAGTACATATTTATCGGTTGTGGGCGTTGTCAGAGATCAACAATTCCCAATTCTCATAGCTCTTTTTTTGGGGATTTGTTGTCCCATTAGATGGCGACAAAACCCTTTGCTGCAACACAGTGGCAATAAGAGTGCAACATTTGAAAAATTTGGTACAGTACTTAAAATTGGTAATGTTTTTCATGTAGTTGTTGAAATGTTTTATTATAGTTGCAAACATTTCCTTTAAATTTTGACCTGCAGCACCTCAATATGTACGTAATCTTGATGTGCCCACATATTTTCAATATAATACACTGTTCTTAACCTGGGTTGCTGGCAGTGAGAGTGAGTTGTTGGGGGTGCAAAGACAGGATGTAGAAAGATGTCTTTTTTAGTTTGTAGTTTGCATCATTTCCTCTCATGTTAGGTTGTCATACTCTCACCGGACTTAGCTGCAGTATCTCCATCTCAGTCCATCGCTAAGTAACTTTTAGCCACGACTCACAAATTACATGAACCGCACTGCATACCTCACACGCGCTTCTCCTGACCAATCACAGGACACCACAAGTACTGCGCATCAGTTAGGCCTACTTAGCCTTGATAAAGCAAGATACGCGCAGTTAAAACTTTAACGTATAAAATCAACTACGTGTGTCATCAGTACTGATAAACGGTAGCTGATTATTTGACAAGAAAATTGGAGGTTTCTTTTTCTGTCTTACGTGCTAGGGGTGTGGGGTGGAACTTCAAAATCTCAGGCGGTGACGGCATAAAAAAAAAGGTTAAGAACCACTGCACTAGTTTAAACTTGTCTTTCTAGGCACCCTTTAGTGTGTGCAAATCCTCTTAAATGGACAAGTCGAATGCACGCTTTCAGTGGCAAAAGTGTACTTTATTTGAAGCTCAAACTGGTGTCACTTATACATTAGCAATGGCCCAGCTGAGGCTCCAACCTACTGTTATAAACACTACTCTTCTCACCCTTTTAATTCCTGTCTCACAAAAACCAAACTTGAAACAGTACAGGGAAATATGCACATAACGCCTGTTGTGATTTACTCAAAAAATTCCTCTGCCTGTGAGCTAGCCTGACTTATTACAATATGAGCAACTTGGTTCAGAAGGCTGGCCTTAGGAAGTCACAGCTCTGTACTATATTTAGGAAAAAAAAAATGCATAAATGCTGAAAAACACCATAATGTATATTAAAAAAAAAATCAACTACATTATTGGACTAAATATCAGACAAATAAAATAAAATTCTATGACCAGTGACCACTGTTAATGTGCTTCCAGTTAGTACGTATACCACAACAAAATTTCAAATGTTTTAATATGGTTTAATTTAAAACCATAAGGATTAATAACTGTTGTCAACATCAGGCTTTCCTGTTTCCACTGTCAAGTTGGGTAACAATGCAAATATCAACATCCACTTCCCATTAATATACAAATACACTGAACCGTAGAGTGTATCTGTGAGAGAGACCGAGTTTATTTTTGGCCATAGCCATTTCCTGTACTTTCTCTGCACAGAGCATGAACAGTGGAGGCCTGTTTTTAATCCCTGTAATGACTCAAGTCCCATTAGGACAAGGCAATAAATTGTGTTTTCTTCCTCAGGCAAAAGACTGGCAAAACGGCACGAACACCAACTGCATCACTGATGGGAAAAACAAACCATGGACGAAATACGATGAAAAGGCAATCTTCCCCCCCCCCCCCTCAGAAGAACTTCGTTCGCTGTGTCTTTGAGACATTTGAAGGTGGTCAAGAGACAAATGGTGTCATACAGCTTTCATCAGCAATTTAATAAAAGTGAGCCAGTTTCAGGTTTAAGATTTCACTCTGTGCATTATGACTACAAGAGAATACCTTTCCTATCATATAGCCAACTGGCCAGTGTTATTTGCAGCACCCTCTTTCAGTTTATGGTTTTACATATCAGGACATAATTTAAAAGATTATCTGCTCTTTACCATGTCCTAAAATTAGGTAAATACAACCTCAGATGACCAACATGACACATTTCACTGTCATTATTTATTTAATAAAAACTAAGCCAAAATACAGAAGCAGTGTGTGAAGAACTAAGTATACTCTTACTGCTTCTATAGGTATTCAAAAGGAAGTTAGCAGCTAGATGTTGCTGATCAAATGCACTTGATTAATTGATAATCAGCAAGTGTGACCACCTCTATAAAGGCAGAGGCTCCAGCTGTTTGCTGGTCTAGAACATTTAGGTGTGTTAACAGAATGCCAAGGAGGAAAGACATCAGCAATCTTAGCAATTTTTTTGCCCATCCATCGGGTAAGGGTTATAAGGCCATTTCCAAACAATCTGAAGTCCATCATTTTACAGTGAGAAACACTATTTGCAAGTGGAAAACATTCAAGATTGTTGCCAACCTTTCCAATAGTGGATGTTTCAACAATTTCACCCCAAGGTCAAACCGTGTGATGCTCAGAGAAATTGCAAGAGCTACATCTAGGACTCTACAGGCCTCAGTTATCATGTTAAAGTTCATTCAAAGTTCAAAATTCTCTCTAAAAAAAGAACATAGCAGCATGTCTTATGTTTGCAAAGTTGCATCTGAAAAAAAAACCACAAGTCTTCTGGAACAGTGGAGATGTCTGGCAAAAACCAAACACAGCACATCAGCACAAGCGCCTCAGACCAACCACCAAATACAGTGGTGGAGAGGAGATGATTTGGGCCTGTTTTGCCATCTGACCAACATCTTACGATTAGCCACAATTGGGTCATTCAAAAGGACAATGATCCCAAGCACACCAGCAAATCTACAGCAGAATGGCTGAAAAAGAAAAGAATCAAGGTGTTGCAATGGCCAAGTCAAAGTCCAGACCCCAGCCTGACCAGAATGCTGTGGTGGGACCTGGTGAGAGCTGGGCATAAGCAAATGACCAAACATCAATGAAGTGAAGCAATGTTGTAAAGAAGAGTGGGACAAAATTCCTCCACAATGATGTGACAGACTGACAAAATCATACAGAAAATGATTACTTCATGTTATTGCTGCTAAAGGAGGTTCTACAAGTTATTGAAGCACGGGGTATACTTAGCCAACATGCAATAGCAATGTTTGAGAAACTTAGTTTACAGTTTCATTGTTTAATAATAACTATGCCATGTGTTGTTGGTCACCTGAAGTTGTATTTACCTAATTTTAAGACCTGGTAAGGACCAGATGATTTGTGCCCTCATATGTAAACCCATTAAAACAGAGTGTACTTTTTCCACATAACTATGTCCTTAATAGCAGCACTGGTATTGAATTAACTTGCCAGAAGGGTCATTTGGTACAAATACATTTTATTCCTTTATTTCTTATCTTCAGGGGAAACTAAAGAACTTAAACGTGAATTAAAAAAAAAAATTAGCTTGGAGAGGTAAAGAATTTTTTCTTTCCAACTTCCATCTTGTTTTTGTTTCTGAAAATAAGATGGTAAGTAAATAGTAAAAACACATTCAAATTGTTTATCCATAGGTTAACACATAGGCTGGACAACTGACCACTGTCAATCAAAAGCTAACTCACTTCCTATTGGCTGCTAATGTGATAAAAGGAGGCACCTACTGAGTTTACTGGTTCAGGAAAGTGGAGTGGCATTTTACATCCTCATTCCTCCCATCACCAATGGCCATCATTAACACTGGCACAACTGGAAGATGTTTTGTGAAGGTCTTACGTGTTGTTGAAAGCAGTGCCCACATTCTTGAATTTTCCCTTTACAGGTCCACTGGCAGGAGTCTTGTGACGTTCGCTCAGCTCTGGTGACGTCAGAGGCTTAAACAGACACTCTGAAGGAGAAAGATGATGTTCAGTGAGTCTGCTGGCAAACCAGCAATCATTTTAAAGCCAATAAAAATGTAATATTTTATATGCAATAACATTGTAATACCTCTAATTACTTTGCATTATTGATGTGTGAAATGTGAACCTCTAGCCAAAACTGTGAAAATGGCAGCCCTTCTCATTACATTGGACACAGTACCCACTTACCTCGGTCCGCACTCTTCACCTCATTCTCCACAAGGAGGCTTCTCCAGTACGCTTCTGGAAAAGACAGGAAGCAAGCCAGTACCTACAGAACATAAGCGGAACCAGCACTCTAACCAAGCACACCGACTACACAAGACAAAGTTTAATAAGCCATCTAGCTACCAATCATTTCAACAGCTACGATCATGTTTTAGCAATAAAGTCCGTTAATTAGGTATATGCTCTGTGTTGTGATGTTGGTGGTACTGGCTGTTAGGAGATACCTACTCTAGGCTGCATGTTTGTGTCTTTCATGATGGTCAGTGGGGAAGGCTCTGACATGCCATGCCCAATGATGGTGGGCCCAAATACCCGTGCCAAGTTGTTCTGATCCATTTGACACCGCGGACTGCGCATGACTCTGCATAGGATAATTGGGGTGGGGGAAGCATATTACATTATGTATATTACAGAAAAGTCATACCTACATATACATCCTAGGGTTTAAATGTACATATACCTTTGCACACAAAGCCCTAAATTGTGTTTTAATAAGCTATTTATTAAGAGCAGCTGTAACAGGTGATTAGGTTCAGTAACTAAAATAGTATGTGCTAGTTTTCTCATCTCAAACCCCCACTAATTAGTCATGCACAAAGAAGAAAAATTAAGTGGGTACACATTAAAATTCTCTAAATGATCACTTCTCACTGACATCTACCAAATTAGGCCGTGAGCAAGTGAGAAGTACGGATGAGTGAAATGTCCGTTTTGTCATCTATTGTGTGAACGTGAGCTCCCCCCACTGGTGTAAGGTAAGCCGCCACCCGCTGTGTGCAATTACTTCTGAAGGTGGAGCATGAGGAAGGCCAACGTGTCCCTGTTAGCTTGGGGCAGCTCCCTGACAGCCTGAAGCATGGCCACCTCGCTGCTGTCATTGTCATCAATGCCTACGTCACGGAAAGAGCACCAACATCGAGCTTATCCCGTTCACAAGCAACAATCGTGCACCAGTAACATCAGGCTGTTCCACCGTTAACAGGCCGAGGAGCTTCCACCGTTAACAGGCCGAGAAGCTTCCACCGTTAACAGGCCGAGAAGCTTCCACCGTTAACAGGCCGAGAAGCTTCCACCGGGTTAACAGGCAGTGGAAATGCCCGTTTCAATTTATGACTTAAAACGGGAGAAGCTGTGTCTCAGTGTTTCCTCATTCTCGGCTTCTGAGAAACAGATTAGCTTGGGATAAGGCCTTAAGTACATCTTGAGTTTGGGGACAGTGGACTTAGGTGTTCTAGTGCACTGGTACATGAATTCACTGGAAATGGTCATACTAAAATTTAATATACACAGAGTGAATTGTTTTACAGAAAAAAGGGAACTGTCAAATGTCAGTGAAAACAATTTGCATGAAAGTACAGGCAAAATAAATTGCACTTTCTGCTTCATAAAAAAATGTTATGACAGGACAGCAGAGGCTACAGCTACCAGGTTTAGTTACACTAATGCTTCGAATACACGTACATAAGCCATTAACCACAACATTTTAAAGCTCCGCCTAAAATGTGTTTAAATTAAAAATGTGCATTCATTAATCATTCCTAAATTGAAACTACTCTAAAAATCTCTCCAAACAGCTCAGAAACAAAACTCACATTCCCCGAACAACATCTTGCATAGCGATGCTAGTTGAGTCCAGGCCATGCAAGCTATGACCAAACTGGCGAATTAGCAAGACAGGAAAGTTCTAAATGCTGGCAGACAATGGAACAGCTCACTCTGTCGACTTTGCTGATGCTTGTCAGCTGCTGGGTATTAGCAGTGAGGTTCTTTAATTGCTGTGGTGGTTCAACGGGTAGAACATCTGGCTGGGATGTGGAAGCCTCTAGGTTCGAATCCCAGCCCAGCCACCAGGTGTGTCCTTGAGCAAGGCACTCAGCGCTAGCTTACTGTAACATGTATGCGAAATGTTGTAAGTCACGTGAAGAGCGCACTTCACCTGTCTCCTATCACCTGGCACGCAGAGGGTCGAATGCCAGCCAGGTCTGGTACAGAACTGCATAAAGTGTGCATACCACAGGCATCCATGAACCTCTGGTGCAGCTTAAAGGTGACAAGGGGCTCCTTAAGCTTCCTGAGGAAATCCTTCAGGAGTCCGCACACGGCGTGGATCTCGTCGACTTTGCTAAGCACCAGCGGACCTTTGCCAAGGACGTAGGTTTCCCTCAGGTCCTTCACTGTGCGCTCGCCCCCGGGTACCCGGTAAATCCCCTTCTGTGGAGTACAGCGAGAGAGGAACCGCTTTGCTTAGAGCTCTCCTAGGTTATCAGACCCAGGGGAGATGATGGGAGGCTCCTCACTTGGCAGTACTTTACTACAGATCACATGTTGGCAAGCACACATAGGCAGGACTGAGGACTATTAAGGATTACCTCTTCCAGTCCTCGCTGCTCTATTTCGTTCACACACTGCACGATTAATGTAGGGATCCGAGGACGAGTGGGAGGGGCAAAACTTTCCAAAGTGACCTGTGAGTGAATCAGAGTACGTGACAGGTAGCCTGGGTGAGCGAGAGACACACTACATGTGGGAATCCAATGGAGCACCTCCGAGGGCTTGTGGGCGATCGGCTGGACACTGGGAGAGCAGTGCTGGGGACAGAGATGCTTACACTCCGGGTGGGCCACCAGTCGGCAGTGCCGGCATTTCACGGCCACCTTACCGAACCGGATCCTCTTTCCACACGATACACACATTTCAGGTCGGATCACCTACAAAAGCAATCGTTCAAAATAATCAAATGGGAAATAATTATGTCTCTATTCTCCTCTGGCTCCTGGGCTCATAGTTCAAAGGTTGCAAATCCAAGATATAAACAGTAAAGCAACTTACCATTAAGCAAAATAGAAGTGATAATATACAAGATTTCATCAGCATCATCATCACCAGAAGATTTAAATGCCCCCCCCCACCCCACCACCACAAACATACACACACAGCACCGTTTTTGACAGAAAGACGTGCTGTAGGGCTTTGTTAGCAGTGGGTGTGAGCGCTTGCTGAACTTTGGGGCCTTGGGCAAAACGCTCTCCGTCAGCGATCTCACTTTCAGGCCGTATTTCATCAGCAGTGTCCCAAACCGACGTCTCTTCTGAAACACAGAAATTAATTGTTCCCTCGGGAGGACAGGAACGTAGTTGGCCACCAAGAGCGGTAGGTAAGAACGACTTTACCAGCTACAGGAGGGACGTGCTCAGCTTGTAAAGCCTTGCTGGATTCACATGTGTCCTGGGTGATGTCTGTCACCATGTGACTCTCGCCTCCTATCTCGGGTGTGGTGGCAACACATTCAGTTTCCTTCATTACAAAACACACACTAATCAATTCACCACAATCCACCATACACAAAAACCAATGCATCCATCCAATTCTGTCTACTAAGATTTATGTATAAAGATTGAAATAGGAGTGTTGAGCTACCAAGGCCATCTCATCTTTTGGAAAGCGGAAAAAAAGTGGATGGCAGAGACGATAGGGAAGTATGTATTACAGCTCTTGAACACAAGCAGACAGCATGCGTGCTGTGTAAAGGTGACACCCAGCCACAGAAGTGGGACTGATGAATGAGCTCGACAATATCAAATGACACCTCTGCCATGGTCCCGCCGAGTTTTGGAACTAAGCTGACATGAGTGACAAGTTTTGCTACCAATGAATGGGAAGCTTTCACAACTGCATCTTCAAACCAACATCGCTGTTGCCACATGCACACCTTCCACTGGGCTCACCTCAACTAATTTTATTAAATGACGTATGACCACCATTTCCTTCCTGAGAGAATGCCTTCACAGACATGCACAGCCTTGGTCTTTTGCACTTCATGCATACACTTCTTTGCATTACTATGCAAATGTCATGCACATGTTTTACTGTCAAAACTCTAAGCGAGCACAAAGTCTCCTTACCTTCTTCTCAGGCTGAGTCCTGAGAAGATCTCCAGAACGGCCACTGGCACGCCCACGTTTCTGGATAGGAGGGCCAACACTTGGGCCAAGGGATGACCGCTGGCAAGATGAGACACCCCCAACTCAGGCCATAATGCTAATTAATTATTACCAATTACCTATAGTCAACAATCACACAATCACGGCCACTTTGAAGACTTCTCTGCTGATGATTACAGATTAACAGATGGCACTACTGTCACATCATGGCACCACCTCCATCTGCCTAGCAACCAAACCAGGGTCTAACCAATACAGACACAATATCTGTCAAGCAGAAAAAACAGCTGTAACCCTGTTGTGATTTCTGCTGTTGCCAAGCTAGGCAGAAACGTTCTTACCCTTTTTTCCCGTACTCTTGACTTGAGAGGTTTAATTATTGCTGCATCCAAGTCCTGTTTAACACATATTCAGTGAATATTTTGGATGCAACATACATTTATTACACACAAATGAATGTGCGTGTGTGTATTGCACTAATTAGTTACATTCACATCAATCAAGTACTTCTTTCGTTTAGATAAGATGCATCACGTTAACAGCGTTGCCTAGGCAAAGCATAACACATGAGATCTCAGGCACCATACCAAGTCATCGTCACTTCGGTCATAGCTGACATCAGAGTGAAACAGGAAGGAAGATTCATCGATCACAGATAACCTATGGACAAATAAAACACACACAGTTACAAAATACATGTAAACAATGCAGTACTGAAACTAAAGAGCTTCTGTTACCTCTTAGTTCTTTGCTGAAGTAAATGTGCTCCTCTGTGATTGAAGGTGGCCACTGCAGAGCGCTGCTCCTCACTCAGACTGGCCTTGTTGTCATTCGCCAGCACGTCACACAACAGCTGCATCTGTCGCTCCTGTCAGAGCATACGTGTGGGGTCAAAGGTCAACCGACTTCATGACCATTTTAACTTCACGGGAATAAAACGCTTTCATCCAAGACCAAGCATTTAGAAAAACACTACAAATGTGGTCCATCTCTAATTGCTTCTATAAATCAACGGAATTATATCGTGTTCCATGCTGACTTCTACAGGTTTAGCTCATTTTTCTGCAGACACATTATTTAATTAGCACTCATGATGAAGTGCAATACTTAAGCAAACAGATCCTTATCTAAGGCATCCACAAAACATCTACCTACGAAGAGCAGGGCTACACTATCACCTGTTACATTCCAGCATGGTCCATCATAGATTTATGACTTGCCAAATACTGATAGTCCGCCTCCGCTTTGTGGCGCTTCTTGATCTCTATGTCGACCTGGTTGCGCGCGTGCTTGAGTTTCACCTCCAGTGAGGAGCGGGCCACATCCGCCTTGACCAGGAGCTCCTTGTGCCTGACCAGCTCCTGCTCAGCTTGGAGCCATCGCTTCCTCACCTCCTCAAAGTTTTTCGCGACCTGAATAAACTCTGGCGCAAAACAGATTGGCTGCCAGGGGCTTACCAGCCGGGCTGAGAAACGAACACTGTGCATGCTTTGCGTGGACCTGCAGGTCCACAGCCATGTGCCAGACTGTAAAGGCACAGAACAGCTAGAGCTAAACACTGCTGCAAATGCCAGCAGGGGCATTCTCTGTGCTGGGATCTACAGTGACAAGCAGGATGACCACACAGCCACATATCTGCATTTTAAATGGTCAGTCCGTGTAAAGAATGTGCATTAGTGGGCATGGGAGCCTGTACTCTGTGTGCACCTGTACTGGTATATCGTACTGCAAGCATATCGTAAAATTACGGGCAGACACGCGCGCACACATACACATATATACACACATTTTGCTGCTTGCTAAATCGCTGTAAAAAATATGCCGTTCAATACAAATGAAAGACTAGAAGGGACTGTATAGTGTTGTCTGAAAGTGTCTATTAGGAGTGAACATTCGGGAAACTGTCAAACACGAAGTGCTGCAATGGATTCACAAGTGCATTTCCGACGCATCAACATGCAGTGAACTTTTTAAGTGGAGGGAAAAAAAAAAAAGTTTTCAAACACTTTCACAACTCAGTGTGACAGTCAGCATACCTAAACTTGTTTTTTGTCAAAAACGGAACAAACCTTGAATATAAACTATGAAATATCACATCACATGTAAATGAGTAATAACATGTGTCCCATTTGTTTTTGACTCTGTAGGTCACAGAAATTTACGAGCTACAGGTTTCTCCAAAATGCAAGGATGGGGGTGTGTCATAAATTAATTTGGCCATTCACACCTAAAATTTCACAATAAATGTCTGACTAGCATTTTAGGGAGAGTTAATCTTTTATTCTGTAAATACACTTACCAAGTTCGCAATTCGTGTTCAAAGAAACAGTTTGGAGACACAAGCTTAAAAGCTCTCTGATGACAATTTCCCCCATCGTGGTGCTACAAAAAAACGGTAAACACACAGGCACGGTAATTACACTTTTCATTGTATCAGCAAAGTTTCAGAATTAACGTTTCCACATCGCGACAATAAAGCGACAATCTAAGATAAACGACTTATATAAATACGTTTAATTAAATTTGTGATGCGTAGCAAAATAATTTTCAAATACAGCACTTTAAAGCCATTATCACAGTTTGTAAATCGCTGATATGTGACACCTAATGGAGATGCTGCACTCCTAACCTTACATAAAAACTGATTTTCACCACTTGAAAAGGGAATTAAAAGTGACCAGTCTCTTATAATTCGAAAACTCCTGGACCTCCCGCACCCGACATCATGTACGTTTCTCCAAACTTTACAAACCAAATCGACACTTCAAAACTTTTAAGTTACACGTGTCACTGACTTAACCAATAGTGTTTTCAGTCTGAGCAAACGATTACCTACACAAATTAAAGGACCGCACTACTACTACAGCTATGCACCATAACAGGTGGAGGAGTGGCCCTATTCCGTTGTCTTGGTTTTGGGTGTCAATCAACCAGTCAATCACAACAAATAGACTTAATTGAGTCATATCTTAGTGTGTCTAAACCTAAACATAAATGGTAAAAACGTTTATTACTTAAGACTTCTCCAAACTCATATTGTGTGTTTTCTGGGATACTCAAATCAGTCTAAATATATTTCACATACTGTACATTTCAATCATCAGCATTTCAGTTTTTAGTGTTTGTAACTCAGCATTAAGTACACTGTGGTTTTTTTCTTACACCAGATATTTGAATTCATTTAACATAAAGAAGTACGTGATGTACATTCGACTGACGTGTGCTCAGCATACTAACACGATCAGTTAACTTGTATGGTTTACCACTGTGAACACAAACTTCCACCTATGGTATCATTACATTAGTGTGTGTGTTTACTGTGTAATCTCTATTCACACTGATATATTTAAAAAGGTACTTATCCTTGGCCAGGGAGAGCATGTTCAAGTACCTCTCTTCAAGGGAACATGAAATTGAAAAACGTGTAATTCAGCGTTCTATTGTCCTTCCCAGATATGACAACCCAGTGTTTGCGGGCGTGGTGCTGGGTAAGGTACATCATTCAGTGTTTTCAATATACAGTACGTTTGTAATTTTAGGGTTTCCGCTGGGGGGTAGATCTGGCTGACAGGAGATAGCTGGTCTCCATGATCCGTTTGCTTTGGTATTTTGTACTCATAAAGTGTAAGTAAATAAACTGAGATCTATCTGCTTTACTGGCAGGTTCTGCCACAAGAGCTCCATTTATGTATCTCTAAAACACCTTGTTTTTGGAGTAATGAACCAACTGCTCCTCTTGCCCTGACAACCACCAGGTCACAAATATCCTAGAAGTTCTAATGATACTGTATGCATCCCTGTGCAACAGGAAGGTATCATGGACTGCCTTCACTGTTGACCAAATGAAACACCATCAAGATGGCCAGTGTCTTTTATTTCTGTGATGTCAGTGCTTAGGATGGCAGGTCTGCATTCCGAACAAACGGAAACGCTGTAAAAGTCACTTGATTTGATGGTGAATTTGAATTGATTTATATAATCAATTCTCACCATGGTTCAATCCTTACCATGACTCTAGTCTGTGTTTGATCATCATAACTGTAAATTAGCTTCACTGTTGCCTTAACTTCTTGTAGTCTTCTGCTTTTACACAGCTGTTATGTGGTCGTAATGTGCTGGGTAGTTGCTGTTCTAAATAGGCAACTGTCTGGATATAAGCATTATTTTTGAAGTACCAGTAGAGGGCACTCTAACTCTTTTCACACGGCAGGCTTCCTGTTATTGTGAGGAAGGTCTGTATGGTCTTGATTAGGACAGCGTTTGGGCAAAACCCCACGTTGCTTGGCACAGAAGACTCTAAGCGTCATGCTGGCTTTAGAAATGTCAGCTGGCAGAATGTTATAAATGCTCTGTTAAACAAACAAGTTTGTGATGATAATTCTGCTGGTAAAAAAGACTACTCAGCTTAGCCATTAAGACCTCATTATATACAAAAAGCTCTTGAACTCAGAAGAGGTTAATTCATGCACCCAGGTTCACTGTGTAAATTGTAAATCATAAATTATGCGATACAGCGTGTAAAAGAGATGTTATTCTTGTAGATAGGAATGACTGCCCTTTTATATTTGATCTAGATTCCTTAAAGATCACTTCTGTAGCTGGCTACATAGATAGCATTAGTAAACAGTGGTATAATTATTGATGGATAATTACAAAGGCTATGTAAGACCTCAATAGATAAGGAGTGCTATGCCAGGCTTTAAACTGCAAAGTATATAAATGTATTTTAATTAAAGAATTCTAGCTTTGTGTTGAGTCTCACTGTACCGGCGTACCATAGTACAGTTTTTCAATGTGGACAGGAAATTCAGTAAGGACTGGTGGGCTGATGTAAACCGTGTAAAATCAGATGAAATAAAGTGCACTTGATATGTTAAGTAGCTATCATCTCACTTTAGCACACCAGTAGAAGGCCATAACAGTCCAGATTATGCTGGAATTTATTATGAGGACTTTACATTCACAAATATTAAACTGCAATTTCATCTGAGTATGTTTATGTAGCACAAAGTTTAGACTTTTTTTTTACTATTTGCTATTACGACGCACATAAAAATGTGGTATAGATGCAAGTGAACTGTATGACCTTTGATTGATTTTTTAAAGTAAAAACAAAAGTGAATTCATCTTTTTAATAAACTGAAGCGCATCTTAAAAACGACAGCTCTGATGAAAAGATTTCCTGTACATAAAAAGGTTTGTGATTACATTTCAGGTAAGTTTACTACATCGCTAATGCTCTGGTAAATCCATTTTATTTAATGCTATGATTAAATTAGAGAAGTTAAAACCTTACTTGCATATTACATATTTACTCATCAATCAGCAAGTTATAATCTTGTCATGATGTCATTTTAGGTGCCTATAGTGATTTTAGTATAGGCACCTAAAACTTATCAGGTCTACATCTTATTGTACATTATTTCAAAAAGCTAAATAATAATAAACAAGAACTACCTTAATTTTTCATGACTTGATAATATATGCATGTTTGTCTTTTACCTAATAAGCACTCACATGACCAGATAATGCATCTAAACACTTATTTAATACAACTACGCAAACAGATTTGGTTTATAATGTCAAACAGAAATTCTGGATGCATTTACTATGCAAGCATTGCCGTTTAACTAGAATCTGAATGAAGACACCTAACAAAGCCAGCAGAGCCACCATCTGTGGAGCATTGTGCACCTTCCATGCTAATCAGAACACATGATTCATAACGCTGGGCGTATATGACTTAAGATCGTTTACAAGTAATTGAATATACATTATGGGGTCAGGCTGGATAAAATGATCCAAGTCTACAAACGGATGTCACGTCAGCTTGGATCTAGAATCTATGAATTTCATGTCATTTTCTGAACATTACTGGAAAGAGTGACTCTAAGAATGCCAGTTGTGTTAGGGATTGAACTCTGGTTCAAGGAAGTGGGTATTGCATTCTAAGTGCTTTCTAAAAATGTTCTGAGATGCAAATAGAAAATAATGCTCCTTTGGTAAGAAGATAATATGCTTTGAAGGTTGAAAATTAAATGTTTTGCAGGTTGAAAATTCCCCCTTTCTAAAGCAGTAAGTCTATTCGATTGAGAATGGAGTAAAAGTATTTTAATGAATCCTTTGTATAAAGCCATTTCTGGTTTATCTCTCTCTCCCACTCCCTCTTTCTCTCTCTCTCTTTCACTCCACACCCCCCCCCCCCTCTCTTCGGCTCTCGTTTATAATTCTAATGTGGTTTGGAAATGGAGTTTTGCTCTCTAATTTAAACCCTCTCTCCGGTGCAATGTTGATAAAAATGTAATTCTGATGGGGAGTGCCGTGCGGAATACATAATCAACTGTCCCCTGGGCGTACTCCTATTTGCATTGTTCGGAAATCCTAAACAAGAAAACAGGTGAAAACAATAAGACAACCAGCACAATTGATTCATTAAATGCAGCCATTTTATAAAGAAAGGTGTCCAGCGACAGTAAACATATCTTATTGGAGCTGAAAGGTTGATGTCTGATGGCAATGAGCAGGGCAAATTCAGTTTCCCCCCTTTTTAATTTGTTTTGCCAACGCTGATGACAATGCTTAGAAAATTGTTTTTTTTTCCGTCATATATTTTGCAGTTCATCAATAGCACATAGTTTTATGTGTGTCTTTTATGACTGAAACTGTTGTCTATTGCAATGAAATAAGTGAATGTTTTTTTTTTTTAATTCACTTTCCTCAGTGAATAATGAGGAGGCGTCTTGGTCTGAAAACAAGAAGTGATAATAAGTGAAAACGTTCAGGATGGTGATGCTGTGTTTGTTTTATAGTGTTATAAGGAAATTATGAACGATTTGACATTCTGACCATTTAATGGGATGGGGTTAAAGGTTCTGCAATTTTCCTGCCTAACAGTCATTGTCTCCACTATAATTTCATTTGTGGTACAAAATGAACTGCTTAAAATACACAGACCCAATTTTATTTTATATATGTAGGCACGGTACTATAATAGATTGTTTTTGTGCTTGAAATTGTCTCCTATTTGTAATTCAGTGCTTTCGAAAAACAACTCAGGATGTTCTTGCCTCCAACAGATGACCACTCATGGTGTAACTTATTAGCTAATAAAAGTAAACTAAGTATAACCCATTAAATGCATTCTTTCAAACATTGGACTTCAAATAACTTAATTAACAGAGTGTCCTAATGAGTTACATGATTTAACATGCAAATTCCACAAGGCTGTAAATGCACAATACGTGCTTCGTGGCATACAGCCTGACTACTGACAAATGCATGTATGTTGACAGAAATACCTGATTACACTCACAAATACATAGATACCACCTGGGGAAAGACAATACCTGTTTTCCACTGAATGTTAATATGTATACACACAAATCTATAGAAACACATACTACTTTATAACTGACAAAGACCCCCCACCCCACCTATTTTTTTCCACAGTTACTGATAATCTGCTGAGCAGAAAGAACATTAGTTGTGTCAGCTCTTGTCATTTGTGCATAAACTTTGCTAGTAAACATTTAACACTATAGGCAGGAAAAAGTGCTGGAAATTGAATGTAGGGTTCAGTAAATTACATAAATTTCTGTGTATTTCAGACATAGGTGGAAAGAAGAATGTGAGGGTGAGCGGTTGTGTGGCTACAGTGTAATTACCCACACCGTTTAATGTCAGCTATTCATTACTGTTCCTGTTATGAAAAACCGTATCTCACATCAGGAATTTGTAGTTATTAATGCAGAGAATATCTACAATTGCTTATTTTTTACATTTCTCAACAGGTGAGTCGTTAAACTGTTTCATTCAATTTCATTCTATTTAGAAGGTAAATAGCAAGTAAACACGTATATAAATAGCACAGAAAAAAGTAACACATTCCTTAAATAGGCCGTCTTAGCGGGCAGCTCAGTCGCTTCACACACTTGCGGTCTCCCTGTTTTTAACCTTCAAGGCACCGTGTGCGCCTATGAAGAGTCCGTGTGTTTCTCTTGTACCCATCTATGTTTCTTCCCACGGTCCAGTGACGCTCCGTTGAGGTGCACTGGTGATTGTTGTGAGTTCACGCACCATCCAAGGTGTACCCCGTCACAAACCCTGTGCAACCTCATAATCTCCAAGCACACCATACCCCCAGTAGTATAACGAATTTGAAAACAAACAAGTGACCATTAAAAACTCAGCAGGAAAACTGCTGCCCCCTAAATTACTTCTATATTGACACATGGTGTAAAATGACATGTACATTCAATTCCAAACAAAAACAGATATCATAATTAAATCAGAAAAAATAAAGTAGTATATTGACCTAACATCATAGTAATATAATATAATGTTAGCATGCCCAGGAGGGGCTGGGCAGCCAGTCAACCTTGGGTCCCCAGAGGTTTTTTTTTTTCTCCACACTGTGGAGTTTTTGATTCCTCTCCTCCGTTGTTGTCTGGCTTCATGCATTTGTATTAATTCTTCAATATCTGCAATTTTCTGTGTAAAGGGCTTTGAGGCACATTTTTGCGAAAGGCGCTATATAAAAATAAATTGAATTTAATTGAACTGAATAGTTCTGGCCCTGCCCACCTTAAATTTGAGTTGTACACCACAGTTTAACCACACACAATATAATGAACATTGCACACTTATGCAGAACATAAACATAGCTAGCCTTCGCTAGTGGCTTCAGTGTGTACTGTAGATATCAGTGCCTCCCTATGGATTACTATATATCAGTAATCAGTACACTTCACTAACGGGCTGTGTGTGTTGTATGTGAGATTGTTCTGCGTCTGAGACCATAATCTTGACACACAGAGATGCCCACGGCATGTTGCTTTAATATATGTTGTCTGATTATGTTTGAAGGAGAGTCACACTCTGACTTTCCACTTACCAATTTGTATTTACTTTGCTTGGAAAAAAACTCAGTGATAAAAATGTACTTAACAAAATTAGTTTCATCCTTTGTGTTTATTTAGAAATATGTAAAGATTTTCTTCAGAACTATAACAGCCTCACAAAACTGTGAGTGCAAAAGGCTGAAATACTGAATGTACAAAGTGTACAATTCTCAGGAGACTTGCACATCCCATTAATTGTAGAAATAGCATTAGAAAAGGTTAAAAATTTTATAAAGGTACTTTAAAAACAATAGATGGAAACTGGGTCTAAACTCACAGCCAATGCAAATAAAATGTGCACAAATGAATCCACCATGAAGGAAAGAACAAACCAAAGCAACCATTCTCATGAATGGCAGTAAGGTTGAACTACATGCAAAAATCTGGCAGGGGAGTGTTTGTTTATTTTTTTGGGGGGGGGTCAGCATTTAGACATTCCAGAAGTTCCCCGAGTACATTGGAGAAAGTGTGCTGGTGGTTCCAAAGGCTCCATTTCATTTATAGACCGAACAGTCTGTCCTGCAAATTCATTTTATTTTGTGAGTTACTACATTAAGTGTACTGTTTAAACTCAATACGCTTCTAGATACATCTGCCCACAATACTTACTGAACACAATATTTATGTATCAATTATTTTGCTTTCATAGTTGTATTTTGAAAGTCTATAGAGCAAACAGTAGATAGTAATAATATTAAGTCTATGAATGCAGAAAACCGAATAAGTTAGCACCTGAATTTGCAATGTCATCTCATTTTCCGAGCTCTGATGAAGCATTTTTTATTAATCTGAGTAAAAATACTCAAGCTCATCTGCATCAGTACAGTTTGGATCTGCAGTTTTACACTCAGATAAACATTAATTTAGTTTTAAAAAATAGTGACAAACTCATTCTCAGACTATGGTATAATTTCATCGTTTTAGTTAAATTTTGTTAAGATAGAAAAATGTTATTTGAATTTTATGAACATATCGGCGAGCCGTAATCACAAGCATGGAAGGCCACATAGCAGGAGCCTACTGTAGCTTGTAAATTCATCTCTTACAAGGTTATCATTTGTGGCCTGACGCAGCATTGTGTAAAATTATTATAAATATGATGATTCACAGACAGGAATGTGAGAGTTTATGAAATGTGCAGCCTTGTGCTGTTATTAAAAAGATTACAAAGAACGTTGTGATAATTTTTTGGATAAAAAATGTATGTATTATCCAACATCAAAATGTGATCTAATTAACTTTTCTTGTGTGAGGTTATTAAATCACTAAATGAAACGGATAGCAATTGATAGTCAGGATTAAAGTTACCCATCCAACATGTCACATTTGTACTGGTTTAAGAAGACTTTTCCATGTACAAAAGGCAGATTATTTCCCTCTATGTTTTTACTCTTTTCAGCCTTTTATTCTCTTCTGAAGTATGATAATTTTTGTTTCCATTCTAAATTCGAGCCCTCGGTATTGTGGAATGATTTTGGTAATGACGTTCCATTTGGTCACCTTGGTTTCTTGCTTCAGCGACTCTCTTCTCTCACCGAACTTGTCCTGACTTTGTTCATTTTCCTTCGCGCGCTCTCATAATTCATTTTAAACGGTGTCGCCTTATGTCAAAAGCGTACAGAGTATAAATAAGGGAGGAACGACGTTTCGAAAGGCCTTTGCGAGGCTGGGTTTGAAAGGCAGACGTGAACAAGGACGTCACCCTGATAACAACTACACTGCACTTGGTATGTCCATTAACAAATCGTTTTAAGGCGCCCGATTGTTTAGGCAGCCCTTCCCACGGAGCGGAATGCCTTCCCTATCCATGTTTCTGTTGACGCAATGTGAAGGATGTATTTCTGACAGAGCAAAGGGAACTTCATCTGTATTCCTGCTGTACACAGTGAAAAACAGGCATGCCAAACCCTCCGCGATCACACAGCCTCGGCGTGCATCCCCAGTACATGTCACAAATTCTGATTATGGATAAATAGATTTCAATTCGATTTACAAATGATTTTATGACTATACAGTTCACGATTTAATCACATTACATAATGCTGAATTTTAAACAAGCATGCACAGTCTTCGTTGATATAAAAGAGTGAAAAATTACCGTGTTATATTGTGAAGTCCGATTGTTTTTGCTTGACTCGGTTTTAGTTTTTTACCTGAGATTCGAAATGCAACTGTAGAAACACTGGTTTTTTTTTTTAGCTACAGTGTTTTATATTGTTAAAAATGTTACGAATTCCCAGCTTTAAAATCACAAGCGCCGAACGATGCTTCTAATTTTTGTATTTTGCACTTTAGAAAAGGCTGCTTTTAATCTGTGATAAGAATATTTCATATGTAATAAATGAACTGAACGTGTCACACATTAATCAATAAAAATTGCCATCTTTAGCCATGGCCACTCCCTGCTCTGTATGAAAAATTCCAAGCTGCAGTGAATTCCCCACATTAACACACCTTTTCATGGTGACTGTTCTTGTACTACGCACTTCATCTTATTACAGGAATAACCACGTGTTTACAGTTCCTCAATTAGAAAATGTATATTAGCTTTTATACTCAGTAGTCTGAAACATTTCAAATGTGGGTGAGGTATAAGAAGTTTTCAAGTGCATTACATTCTTTAGTCTTAGAGGAAAAAGAGCAACTCTTTACAATGGATTAGAAGCACTCCCCTTTCTTCCAGTTTCCCTTTATGTCCCTTCAGTCTGCCTATTTTAAAAATTATGTAATAAAAATAATCTGGGTAATGTATGCCTGATTATTGTTACATTTTTTTAAGTATGCTTTTTCACTCTATACATTAACTCCACAATATGGACATAGAAACATGGTTCAGAAAATTGTGGAAATGCAGACTTCTAAGTGGTTTGGGGTAAATGCATAGTTATATATACACATGTTGGAATTATTGTAATTATTTTATTCACTGGCTAGAAGATGGTGTTGAGGATATCCAGGAGCCATTACGTTTAAAAAGGCAGATGTATGTAACAATGTTTAAAAAGATAGATGTGTGCACTTTTGCTTAAAGAGGTGTATGTGTGGAACAGTGCTTAAAAAGGTAAATGCAAGTACCGGTGCTTAAAGAGGTGGATGTATGGAACAGTGCTTAAAAAGATATATATCTCTGCTTAAAGAGTTGATTTACAGTAATGAGTCAAAACACTGTGACCACTCTAAGTGCTGTTAATTGGCAACTGGACTTGCTTAGAAATCTTGAAGATATTACAGCTCTCATCCAACAGACTTCTTCAGTTCTAACTCACTGGCCAGAAGCAGCAGGTTATAAACACTGTGAATCATTAAGTTGTCTTCAAGGTTTCTACGCAAGTCCAGTTGCCACTCAACAGCACTTGAGATAACCATGACCTGGATGACTGAGAATCTTTGTAAACATTGTGATGACTCACAGGTGAGTCATCATAACAACAATGCATGTGATGGAATATATTAGATGCTAAATTAAAGGTTGGGTGTGTGAGAAATGGACAAGCATTAAGACCAAACTTTTACAAGAGCCACATTGCTGTGATCAAAAGACTTGGTCGGAGCATCTCTGAAATGGCAAGTCTTGTGGGGTTCTCCCAGTCAGTGATGGTTTTGTACCTAACCACAAATTGTTGACAGGGTCTCAGTAGGAGACACAGGATACCTTCAGCTGTATTGAAGAGTCTGTGCCTCAGAGGGTCAGAGCTGTTCTGGCAGCATGTAGGGGACCAACAACTTATTAGACATATGGTCATAATGTTTTGAATCACTGGTGTACATATCAGTGGTTAAAGGGTTGATGCATGTATCAATGATCAATGAGTTGATATATATATATATATATATATATATATATCAATGGCATATGCAGCATTTTCTAACTCTAAGTGAACAGCGAAGTGCAGTCAAGGTAAGTTTGAGAAGCTTGATTTTCCAAAGCATGTATTCCACCAGTTCATTCTAGTCAGCATTTCATCGTCAAGCCGCAGTGTTCTAAATTAGCAGAGCTAATTCTGCAGCCGATTTTTGTGTCAGACTGAAGTAATTTACCCTGTCTCTAGTCTCCACCTACTTACCCTTGTCTGTTGTTGCCAGCCCTGTCATCTGCCCTGCCTTTGTTTCCTCATGCCCGTTGGGGCTTTCTCTTGCATAAATTTCTAGAAATAAACTGTTCTATTACAAGCCTGCCTCCACAATTGTCTGCAGCCTTGACTTGTGACAGTCAATGCTTAAAGAGGCAAATATATTCATCAGGTCCTAATTTACTGAAGTTTACTGTGTTAGGATCCTCTAAAAAATAATAATTCAAAAAAATATATAACATTTCCTAGTCTGTAAATAATTTTTAGTTAACAGTAGTTTCCTAAAATTTTGAGAGAACATATTACCACTGACTAGCTTCTACGTTTTGCAGTATTTCAGTGCAATCATTGATGTTGTAATTAGCCTACAGGTAAAATGAAGTAAGATA